>CM071955.1:30397500-30505000 GCA_036784905.1 Acrossocheilus fasciatus
CTTTAATTTGGGTCACACAATGTGAACTTCATCATCTATAGTGTCACAGGAGACAAAAGAAAAGAGATTGGAAGATGGAAGTGTGCAAAAATATACATGGGCATGTGAATATGAGACACATACATAGTTAATAATGATTCATAACTTTGATTCTCACATGGTTTATATCAGTGTTATTTTATCACAAATTAGATAGTTTTTGTTAATATTTTAAATTAGTTTTTGTATTTTCAGTTAATATTTTAATTATAGTTAAAGTTACAATCATTTTGTTTTGTTTTCACTTTAAAATAAGGTTCATTAGTTAACATTAATTAATGCATCATTTAACACAATGAGCAATTCATTTGTTAAAGTATTTATTAACCTTTGTTAACATTAATTCATAAAAGTACAACTGTTATGGTTAGTTCATGTCAGCCCGGGTCCATTAATAAATATTTGCATAGACAACTTTGGATTTTAGTAATATTAGTAAATTTTAAAATATTATTAACTGAGATTAATAGATGTGTTACTAGTTTACATTATTGACCCATGTTAGCTAATGTTAACAACTGAAAAGTGTAACTTGTCATTTTTATATGGATTCATTTTCTCGTTAACCCTAAAAGAAACGCAACACAGTGCGAAATTCAAAATACAGGTATAAAAAATCAATATGGAAAATCTATTCTTCGTTAATCCCGAACATTGTAAGCGTAATAATTCTTCTGTCCAAGAAAATATTTCCCGAGATAAGTTTTGTTGTTTATTTATGTATTGATTGATTGATTGTTTTTTTTTATACGCTTACGCACAAGAGAGCTTGTATTAACCCTTAATTTTGCAAAGAATAATGTATGTGACTATTGTTCATCAGTACTCATGTACTCAGAACCTGCAATATATAAGATTCCACAGAACTGTCAGCCACCACAACAGATATACAGTATTGATTTATTAAATACTGTCTTAACTGGTCTTTTTGGTCTTCCATACCTGCTGGTTTATTTATTGTTTGTCATATTGTTTGAAAAATCAAACTGAGTCCAAATAATGGTCTGAAAAAAGCCTGCAGTATGTAAACATGGACTCACTCTGACATTTCAAACACTAGAGAGCAGAGTTTGACAACAAATGTGCAGCGGAGTGAGTTACTATCAGGCCAGAGAGCTGTCTGTATGTCTGTCTGTCATGCTTTCTTTGGAGAAAGAGAAATACTAAAGTCATTTTAACCAAAAAACATAATATAATTAATATATATTTATCATTGCATTAAGTTGAAATGACATTTGCTGTTCTTAGGCAAAAATTCAACTTAACTGTCCAAAGCATGTTTGGGGTTTTAGAGGCCCCAGGTGTACAATATAAATGCATTTCCGTATGGAAATATTCTCTCACACAATGTAGAATTGTGCAGCTATTTATTCAGATTTTTTATTATTGTTATTTCATACTTTTTTTCTAACGTTTTTTTTTTTTTTTTTTTTTTTTTTCTGGGGTCAGATAGATCTCAAACATAAACACCATTAGCTACTAGAACAGATTCACATTTGCATGTGTGCTAGACTTCTTTGATAAAACAGGGTTAATGCTTCAACAATATCTGCTTTTTGGATACATCAGAGGAACTTCTTAGAATAATTTATAGCCAAAGTTGTTATTTTTGCACCAGGTCACACTTTGTATTAGGTGGCCTTAACTACTATGTACTTATATCAAAAAATAAGTACAATGTACTTGTGGTCATATTGTATTGCAAAACACTTTTGCTGCTATTGAGGAGGGATACGGGTAAGGTTAGGGGCAGGTTTGCTGGTGTGGGTAGGTTTAAGGGTGGGTTAAGGTGTAAGTGATGGGTCAGCAGTGTAATTATAAATGTAATTGCAGAAAATATTTACAGATGTAACTACATATAGGTATTTTAAAAAATATAAGCACAATGTAAGAATATGTACACAATAAGTGTATTGTATCAAATGATTAATTTAAATTTTAAGTACATTGTATTTAAGGCAACCTAATATAAAGTGGGACTGCACCAGAGCCTCTGGGACCATAAACATAAACAGAGCAAAGTCAATCTCAGCAGAAAATGAGGGCTATTCGTCTATAATATATACCACTTTTTCAGAGTGCTGCATTTGCACACCTGGTTTTGCTTCAAGAGCTAGATTTTTCATTAGAGATGTGACGACATAGAATCGAAACTGTTTATCATACAAATACAAATAGGCTACTAATGTCTATATAATCAAACCGTAAAGTGCCCCTATTATGTATTTTTGAAAATGACCTTTCATGCAGTGTGTAACACAGCTCTAAGTGAATGAAAACATCCTGAAAAGTTTTAAATCTGAAAGTGCACCGTGTATAGAGTTTATGGGGCCTATCATACACCCCGCGCAATGTGGCGCAACGTGCGGCGCATGTGTTTTTGCTAGTTTCAGCCTGACGCAGTTCTCATTTCCCTGCCCTGTGCCGCGTTGTTTAAACAGCAAATGCATTTGCGCCTATTTGTGCGCTCATGGGCTTGATGGTCTAAAAAAGATCTGTTCAGGCGCATTGTTGGTGCTTTGCTATTTTGAGGAACTTAAATAGACTGCGCCATAGACCAACTCAAACCTTGTCTAAGGTCTAAAGTCTAAAGTAAATGGCGCAATATATATATATTTTTTTTATTTATATATTTTTTTGTCATTTAAAGAGTGCGTTAGTAGAAAATGCGCCTCTGGGCGGGTCCACAACGCGCGTTCACTTTGCTTATTACACACAGGGACGCGCAGCAGCACAAAAACATGACAAATATTAAAAATTAATATTATTTTACACTATAATCCTTTATTGTGTAGGCTACATAAATTTAAAAATGTCATACATGTCATAATGGATAATCATTGCGTGTATCAGAATTAGCCTACCTATTTGCTATCGCATGAGCAGATCCGTGGAGGAGCGTCTCGCTGCAGACGGCAAGATCCAGGGGGCGTGGTTGGATCAAGATCTAACTCCTCCCACCTTACATATACCTAAACCTACCCATATCCACCCCCTAGATGTGGACCCAACCCCGGCCCCTGGATCTTGTGAACTGCAACGAGCCCTACTTGGATCCGTTTGCTCTCTGGAGACGCATTCAGTCTGTGCGTCTTAAAATTCCGCCATTTAAATAGCGAATCCGCCATGGCGCGAGCACAACTTGCTCTTAAAGGGAATGGGAGATGAGACTCTGATTGGTTTATTGCACGTTACGCCCAAAAAACACCCATTACCCATTAAGAGAATAGGGACAACCCATTTAGACCATGCTCCCGGGCGCGCCGACCGTTTTTCTGTCCTTAAACTAGCAAAAGTGGATTCGGACACACCCTGAGTGCACTTGAGCCATGCACCTTAGAAGATGCACTTAGATTGTTAAAATAGGGCCGATTGTCTCTCAAAAGAAAGAGTCGAATCATTGAAACGAATCACTGAAAAGAGTCATTTTTAAAAACGAATCCCAAGCCTTTTCATGTTGATGTCAACATGAAACATTAGCATATTGCCCACCCACTTGTTGGTCTTTTCGCGTCGGTCTGAATGAAAATGCAAATTAATTCTTTGCCACTAGGTGCCGCTTTTGGAGCGGTAAAAATAGCGGTTCCCCCAGTAAAGCTGTACACAAAGCAGCACTGCCCTCACAAATGCTGCTTTATCAGGCATTACAGGCATGATGAAATGAAAATGAGACCAATAGGCCCAAACTCTGCAGATTAGCGTCACGCAAAGTAGGGTTTTGGAAAAATGAATCGTTGAGCGAATCATTTGGGAGTCATTGTGCAAGTAAGGTAAAAATAAATGCATATTATAAGACAATGAAAGTGTTTTTTGACCTTGCATGCATGTTGGGGACTCCCAAAACCAAAATATGAACCTTTCATTACCCAAAATAGTGGCACTTTAATCAAAAGGATATTAATATTAATATAAATGGATTCGGGAATAATTCAACGCACAAAAAACATTCTGGCTGGCACAAACCACATTTATCCCTGGCAAATTTAATGTAATGGATTTGTCAGTTGTTTTATGCTTGTGCTTGCTTTGCTGCAAATATATTGTTTAAAATGGTTGGTGTGTGTGTGTGTGTGTGTGTGTGTGTGTGTGTGTGTGTGTGTGTGTTTGAATGGACATATGGCCTTAAATTTGTCCAAATTTGCCTACTTCCTACTATATAGGAGGAAAACAGTATGTGAGAAGAGTATATGTACGAAATCATATTACTCATACCTGAAAAATATCAAGATCTTCAGGACTACTACAAAGTGACAGGTGAGTTTGATCTGGGTTGGAGATAAACTTTGGAAAAATGTTGAGAAACCCAGCCCTAAATTCTCAGCTGAAGGTTTTAAAAGTTCAATCAAATTGGAAAATGGTGTGTTTGAAAAAGTCACGACAACAATGTAAATGTCATCTTCATTTAAATGATAATTTGCTGAATCAAGGATGCATGAAACTGGAGTGTGGGAATGTTATCGGTGTCTAATGATATCACTTGTTTCACTCATTTCACTGTGTCTACATAATAGCTCAAATCAAATTATAATATTTTTTGAATAATATTTGAATTACACCTCTTTTGTTTTCAGCATAATTTCCACATTGCTGATGATAAAGGTAATTTTTTTTCTCTCTACACACATTTGTTTACACAAATGCATGTAGTTTCGCTTTGGACTAATCAAATAATGGGCTGCCAAATAGCTTGTCGTTGAATATTTTATTTGCAAATGAAGTATTAATAACTCAGAGTCCGTAAAAATATACAATTTTTTACTTGTAGAGGGACATATTTACAAGAATGGATCTTCTTCAAAATGAACAAACTGGTTTACAAAACTCAAAATGTGTGCAACAGCAAAGAGAAATGAAGATCATGAGTATTTTCCCTTCAGTCTCACCAGACGAGGACTCTCAGGCAAATACAGGCCCGAGTTCCCGCATTCACAAACAAAACAAAAACAACAAAAAACCCTCAAGATAACAGAGGAAAGCACAGTAAATGTTAAAACAAAGTAATGTGAATGAAAAAAGAGACAAAGTGGATGTTGGTCATATTTACACTTACATATTCAGCCGAATACAGGTATGAACACAGAAGCAAAGCATTCCCAATATCTGACCTTTAGGCCATAACATGCAATCCCTTTGCTTTTCCAATGGAAAATAATTCCCTTTTACACCCCTCGAAGTAACACATACTGCTACAGTTTCTAAGAGGAGTCGAAGGAGCCTTTTTAGACATCGGACATTATTTTAATAACAACCATGTTGGGTAACAATGATCGGTTAGAGGCTACATAGACAGTCAAGTACATCTTTTAAATAGAGCGTTATCTCAAAAATACATCGCAGATGGACCTTAACTCATTCCCTGGATTGAGCTCCCATTCAAAACTGAATGTCCTCATGCAACGTGAGCACTACTTCAGATGCTTTGGCGGCTCTATGGAAGAGTGTACATACACTGATGGTTTCTAAACACCATGCTGGCTCTTTAACAGTGTAGAAATAAAAGTCGCTAAAGATTAATTGTCAGAGGAAATATACCAGTTTTTCTTGCTGGGAGACGCTGGGGAGGGCTCATAAAGGAATGAAAATCACCTTAAGTTCCTGCATGTAAGAACGGAACTGCTGGAGGGCAAGCTTTCAATCAGCTTTCCTTGTAATAAAGTGGGCCGATCTTGGCTAGTTTGGTGCTGTAATGTCCTAAAACAGAAAAAGGACCAAAATAAACAACGGCTCTGTTCCAAAACCTACAGAGCTGCCTATGTAGGCAGCATTTTAAAGCATATAAGGCTGTTCCAAAAGGTTCTGAGAAACCTTCCAATGGCAGTATCACCTGGATTCACTGGGCCCTATCATACACCCGGCGCAAGGCGCGGCGCAAGTGTTTTTGCTAGTGTCAGCCGACGCAGTTCTTATTTTCCCGTCCTGCGCCATGTTGTTGCACCTATTTGTGCGCCCATTGGCATGCTGGTCTAAAAAAGAGGTGCGTTGCTATGACTGCGCCATAGACCAACTCAAACCTGGTCTTAAGTCTAAAGTCAATGGCGCAATATTTTTTTTGTTATTTAAAGAGCACGTTAGTAGAAAATGCGCCTCTGGGCGGGTCCACAACGCACGTTCACTTTGCTTATTACACACAGGGACGCGCACCAGCACACAAACATGGCAAATATTAAAAATTAAAGGATTATAGTGTAAAATAATATTATTGTGTAGGCTACATAAATATAAAAATGTCATACATATCATAATGGATAATCATTGGGTGTATCAGAATTAGCCTACCTATTTGCTCGCACATGAGCAGATCTGTTTGCTCTCTGGAGACGTGTCCAGTCTGTGTGCCTTAAAATTCCGCCATTTAAATAGCGAATTCGCCTGATTGGTTTATTGAACGTTACACCCAAAAAACAACCATTACTTATTAAGAGAATAGGGACAACCCGTTTAGACCAGGCACCCAGGTGCGTCAACCGTTTTTCCGTCGTTAAACTAGCAAAAGTGGATTTGGACATGCCCTGAGTGCACCTGCGCCTTGCGCTTTAGGCCATGCGCTTATATCGTTAAAATAGGGCCCTTATAATGTAATCGCATGATGAATTGCTATACGTTCAGATAAATCTAATTAAAATGGACTGTTTTAGGCAATATTTGTGTATTATGCATTTTTATTCCGAAACTCTGTACATATGGAGCAATTGTACCTTTAGCTTAGCAGCTGTATTGAAATCAAAATCCTCAACCTTTAATTTCAGAGTTTGGGATTAGCATGGTCCTAATTTAACAGTATGTTAGGACAAGTTAGCCTTGGAGGCTCTTCACCTATGTAGGCAGTAGACAGCAAGGCAGCATTTCATAAATTGCAATCACCTGATGCATTTCAACCAGAAAAAATACTTCCATCCAAGATGGTGGACAATGAGTGAAAAACAATAACTAGAGTGTGTTGTTAGCTTGGCAACATCTTACGCCAAGCTCTATTGAAATCATAGCACTCTAAATGATTTTATCCTCTGTTGATGACAGTGGACAAACAATGTATCCATCATTCTGCTAAGGAATCTTCACCAATCAGAGAATCACAACAAGCAAACAGTGGCAAATAAACTCCTTAGCTCCCGTCCAATTGTCTATATATTTACGTATATACAGTATCACCTGCAGTGGTTTCATGGGATTGTAGTTCTTTCCCTCAATAAAGTTGTACATATGTCTTATTTTCCAATGTTCAAATATATTTTTGCTTCAAATCAAAGTTTTTAATCTTATGATTTACCTCATAACTGGTAAGTGTGGTTCTTGGCTTATAATGCTTGAACGACTTTTTAAAAATCAATCTATGGGAAAAATACTTCACTGAAAGTGGACTGGCACTATTGCACTCTATTAGGATGCTAACCTTTGAGCCAGCTACCTATATAGGCAGTAGACAGCAAGGCAGCTCAATAGGTTTTGGAATAGAGACAATATTTCAACACTTGGACAAGAAGAGTAACTGCCTACAAAAACAGCCATATTGTGAAGGCCCAATTGGATGGGTTTCGTCGCGCTCTCTGTTTTGGGGGTAAAGGTATTGGAGAACATCTGTAGGGTTTGGACCCTGTGTTCTCCTTACAATTCCCATCATTCACTCCCCACTCTGCATGACAGCCCATCTATCACACTTACTGACAACAGTTCAGCCAGCAGCACCGCCTACACCACCTCGTGGAGAATGCGGCTCTGGAGAGCACGTCCCGAGTGTGTCTCTATTTATGAGGTCGTGTTAGGCTGTGTACACTTGGGAAGTAGTGTGTGTGTACACTTGGGAAGAAGTATATTGGTGTGTATCAAACACAATTGCTGTGGAAGGTAACAGAAAGGCGGCCAATTGGCATAGGCAGCACTCGGCTACATTAGAGACTGCAACCCAATAAGAATGAGGAACATGGTTGGCACATACAGTACACTTGAAAGTGGCCCAAAAATAATTTTGTATGCTTGCTTCCTCACGTCTTATGGCTTTTCCTCTCTTAAATATTAAGGTCCATCAGTGGCAGATATACAAGTAGCCATTAAGAAGGAAATGATTTTACTTATTAAAGGGAGCTTAGCGGGTCAGGGGCTACAATGACCAATTATTACTCTCTGAAAATGCATAATACCTCATCTATATCTTTATTATGGCCTATAACCCCAATCTTCAACTGATAACTTAAAGGATATTGTGTGCGTATATTTATCTGTATGTACAATATAAAACAGCATCATGACTACAGAGTGTACATCATTCGTGGGGCTGCGTTTGGTCCGCCTCTTTGTGCCAGAGCGCTCTCTCTCCCTCAGCTGATGGGGGCCGTTTTACACATGAATTCCTTTGTTTTGTTTTTTTGTCTGGTACATTGCAAAGAACCAAGGACAAAAGCAATCTCGGGGGAAGAATTCACTGTGAAGGCACACAAAACAGGCAACTTGTCCATTTCAAATTTCACAAATGCACCTAGCAAGGTCTTCCCAGGGGCTTCGAGACACCGCTAATGGAGAGGGTTTTGACAGCGCTTGGTGGAGGAAGCTGCGGGGCGGCTAGCACAAAGAGCCAGCCATCTTGAGACAGCCTGTTGTTAGAGGGTCCTAGCAGAGTCCTGGGATGGTACCGTGGTGCATACACGAACTAGAAGGAGAGTACCGCAAATGTGCACACACGCACTAGTTTCACACACGCTCTGTACATAAGTCCCTGTTATGTCATTCCCTTTCATTTACTTGTCCACAGTACTGTGAGATTATAGTCCAAAATTACTTGTGCCTCGTATGCTATTATGCAGTACCGCTGGGTATTCTAGAAAAGAAGGGAAAAATAAATAAAAACCAAAACTATCTTCGACTTATACACATTCATAGTATTTGTGACAGATTTTGGTTTCAGTATCATTGGAAATACAGCTGTAACAAATATACCGCGGTCGGTATGTAATACAAACTTAAGTCCATGAAACGCTGAGGATGACATCCGAAACCAGACCGCAGACTTTCTGTCAAGGACGTACAGTACACTCCATGTATATACATAGATTTAACTGCAAAAATTCATAGCAGTGTGTAGAGAGCAGTTGACACGCAGGGGGAATTCACTAAGGATCAATTGCACCCGCCAGTGGCATTGTTGATTTCCACACGTCGTGTTTCTAACACCCAGTTCATGAATGGAATTGTGCAAATCACTGTCTGCAACATTTTGCGCGCCGCTATTACACAGGTCAGTTCTGAGTGCTAGATTGTGAAGGATACAGCAGATTACTGCAATCTGCTTTACTTTACTGGGAATGTACATACAGCAATGCAAGGCACCTAAAACGGTGATTAAAGTGCACTTGACTGCATGACACATTGGGATATATTTTGATAGTAAACTTCAGACATTCTGCTAAGCAACTTTGCAACAACACGTCAACTAATTATCATTAGAGTAGTATTCTGTAAGGTTAGGATTAGGGTTAATAGAATAAATTGACAAACTTGCAAAATTTACTTATAATCAATTGAATGTCTGTTGGGGACCATCAAAATAAAGTGTTTACCGATATTAAGTAGACAGTCTAATACTCTAATGACTGCTAGTTGACATGCAGTTGCAAAATTACTTATAGCTATTAGAAGTGGACTACCAAAATAAAGGTTTACTGGATACAATGCTCTTCTCCCATCATGTAATCATCATTTGATGCTAGAAAACATAGATGAAATCTCATATACTGAGTTTCTTTTACCATCTGCATCTGTGGGCAGTAATAGTAAAACATAAGTAGCAGTGATTTTTGATGAAAAGATACAATATCAGCCTAATTTACACAGAAAAAGAGGGTTTGCGCAAAAAAACAATGACAATGGCATCATTTAAATACAGTTAAAAGGGTGTTTTTTATGAAATATAGCGTGCTATGGTAGTGAAACTGTTCAGTGAATTCGCCCCACAGTGTGTTACATGATGACTGAACTGGTAAAGTCTCTCTTTGCCACTACATCAATGACACGGCGTCATCCACGTGCTGAAATGTCCATCGGGGACCATTTCTTCCGATCACTTCACTTCTTCTTAGTGGGTTTGATACGATATTAATAAGATTGCCTTCAATTTTGATGTCTGAGCCACAGTCGATATTGCATTGCATTCTGGGAAAAATGAATGGGAATGAGATGGACAGTTCATGTTCCCAGAGCTGCCCCCTCGCCTTCGACAGAAACAACAGTTTCTTGGATAATATCCTTCATTTCTCTTCAGAGTCAGCTGGTCCTTCCACTCGCCGTCATGTTTCATAAACCCAGCCTGCCCTTGGACCTTTAGCCTCTCTGATGCAATAAATAAATAAACTGCACTTGGGGAAATCTTTCCACCCCACCGCCCACAAAGCCTTCAATAGCTCAAAAAGTGAAAGCAAAACAAATAATGTGAAAAAAGGGGTCAGACTGTGCCATGAGATCAAAAGAAGGGTAGAGAATCAAAGAATAAGAATAAAAAAATTCTTGTTCTTCAGTTCCTCCCTTGTTTTCTTTTTAATACTTCAGAAGGGGGCAAGCACTGTGTATTTTCCCTTGTAAATATGCATTCAACTTTTTAGATTTTATATGATTGATTTTATTTTTCAATTATGCTTTTATTTTTTTGTGTGTATTTTATTTTTCCAATCGTAGTTGCAACTTTTGGAAGAGTCACTGTGGGTGTCTTGTACGGAGACCCGCACCAGGCCGCGCTTCCTTTACTCTCTACACTGTCTGAAAGGCCTTGCTTTGAGCAGGGACCATGATGCCCGCCGGGATGGACATGCCCACTGGTGGATTGGGGGGTCTGAATTTTGGGGTGGCTGGGGGTTCTGGGGTTTTAGGCACAACCTGCGTGTAGGCCGGGGGAGACTGGGGATACCCATGGGGCTGTCCGTTCTCCTTGAGGGCGGCGACAGCAGGTGGCCGTGGACGCTGGCCTCGAGGTGCGCTGTTGTGCACCATGGACTGTGTGGAGGAGGCACCGGAGCGGGAGCTGCCAGACCGAGACGAGGAGAGGGAGTTGGGCTTCACCAGCTTGGCTTTAGGAGCTTCTGCATCCTCTCTGCAAAAATAACAGAATTATGGACATTGGTTACAGATGTCAAAACAATCGGTACATTGATACTAAGGCAATCAATCAATCGATCAATAGAAGTAGTCTAGAATTGTAGTCTGGACCACCATTGCCGCCATTTAACATAAATTTATAAATAAATAAATAGATAGATTAAATATTTAATTCTAATAGATAGACAAACTTTAGGCACTGTTTGCTTTATGTCTTTATTGTACATTTTTTATAATAAAATAGATAGTTAGCATTAGCACATTCGTTTTCTTTATAATGAAAATAATTACATTTTAGTTGTATTGGTATCAAGTTCAACTAGACAAATTTGGTATCCTGCAATATTTAGTGATTAAGGTTGCAGGGAGCTTTCTTCTAACAAACTTACTCCAGTATAACAAAAATAAAAGTGCTAAACATGCTAAACTGGGATAATATTCCACAACTGAACATATCGAGAGATTCCACTGTGACATGACAGTCAACTTGCACAGGAACGCTCCCTGTATGTTTGTCTGTGCATAATACAGAGATTCTGTACAGCCGTGGTTTATTATTGATGTGAACACAAACAGTACAGTTCTGTCACTATAGACCTACAAAACAGCTGTCTGATGTATTATGAAGATTGTCCTGAAGACAATATGAAGAATGTGCCATCCTGAACATACTCAAAGACACAGTCTCTGCTGCAGGAATATTAAGAGTTAAAGTAGATCTATAAAAACACAATCAATAGTGAGATCTCACCTGATCTCATTAGGCGTCTCCTCCTCCTCATATTTCTTCTTTTCCTTTTTGCGGAAGACCAGCCAGATGATGAGAATGAGGAGCAGAACACCGAATGAAACGCCAACCACGGCTCCAGCCACCACACCCATGCCCCGCACATCTGCACACAGCAGCACAGTCTGTCACGCCTCATTACAGCACACCACGTCTTCATATGATGTCAAGTAAAATACAAAATTAAATAATTATAGTTATTTACAGTAGGGTGCAAAAGCCTAACACAAGTGAAAATGTTAATATTTTGTATTATAAAAGCTTGTTTCTGAATTGTTTCTGAAGATAATTGTGACTTTCCTCTCACAATTCTATTTTTATTTTATTTTTTTAAAGAGATATAAATCCACAGCTACAGGAAATAAAGCCAGAATTGCAGGATATAAACTTGCAATTGCAAGTTATAGAGAAAAAAAAAGTCACAACATACAATTTTGACTTTATAACTTGCAGTTTAGGGTTTATATCACTCAATTCTGAGAAAAGAAGTCAGTATTGTGAGATAAAAAGTCTTAATTTCTTTCTTTCTTTTTTTTTTTTTTGTTACATATACAAATGTGTTTAAAAATGTACACATACATACATGTGCAAAAATAATTTTATCCGTAAAGGGGCGTTCTTAGGTGTAGTGCAAAGCAGAGAAACATTTGACTTATCCATCCTTAACTGTAATAAAATTGTTTTGTTATTAAAAAAAAATCTATATAGCTATTAAGATATATTAATGGTAAAATGATTTATTACAACAACAAATTAGCATTTATAAGCAATTATTTTATTATTTAAAAAAAAAAAAACAACTCATTTCAACTATAACCGAATGTCTATAAGCCATGTTTCCTTTTATTCAAATGTAATCGCTTGTTTTACATCAATGCACACGGATATTAATCATTTGTACACCAACTTGACTCTCAAAATATGTATCTGAAGTAAGAACAAATGTGACCTAGGACCACAAATCCAGTCATAAGGGTCATTTTTTTGAAATTGAGATTTATACATCATCTGAAAGCTGAATTTCTATTGATGTATGGTTTGTTGGGATAGGACAGAGATTTGGCGGAGATACAACTATTTGAAAATCTGGAATCTGAGGGTGCAACACAATCAAAATATTGAGAAATTGCCTTTAAAGTTGTCCAAATTAAGTTCTTAGCAATGCATATTACTAATCAAAAATTAAGTTTTGATATATTTACGGTAGGAAATTTACAAAATATCTTTATGGAACATGATCTTTCCTTAACATCAAAATAGAAAAATCAATAATTTTGACCCATACACTGTATTGTTGGCTATTGCTACAATTATACCAGTGCTACTTTGGTTTTGTGCTCCAGGGTCACAAATAACATTTGTTTGACATGCAATGATGTACTAACAAATATCACTCAAAATATAACATCTGCTATTAGCATTTAAAGATGCATCAAATGATTTTTAATCTCAATAAAAACTTTAAAAACTCATTTTCTCTCATATGAGATGAACACCCCAGTCATATTATAAGTCTAATAACAGCATTTTTATTAAATATTTGCTATTATTAACAAAGCTTAATAAATATTGTAACTATTTACACTAAATAGTGTAATAATTAATTGCTTATTGTTTGTAATTATTAGTTAATGCAATTTATGGGACTTTATTACAAAGTGTTACCTTTTTTTCACATAGAGCAGGTTACCTCATTGGTTATTTTGCTTGATTAAAGCTGCAGTCCGTAAGTGTTGCCTCTTTGTTGCCATCTCTGTTTTAAAACCTGCAATTGCAGCTGTTTGAGGAATTATCTTCCTTGCGTGGGTTGTGTGCTGGCAGATTCTATCCTATGTCTTGAAATATATGACCCAAATAAGAATTTTCACCAGATTGTCATCTGAACAAGTCTGCCTCGTTTGTTCTGACCAACTGAGGAAAAAATCATTACAATAAATTGCGCTACCAATGGTGATTTAATCTAAAGATCAGTTAGCTCATATCACATCAAACCGTGCACGTTATTATTATTGTTATACTTTATTCTCAAATGATTAATGTTAACAACATCAGCATTGCGTGACTATGAGTATAGTGTATTAGCGTGTAGATTTCAATTTCTGTACAGTCTAATCTCTAATTGACATACCATTCGAATTTCATGTTAAGAAATTCTTTTAATCCAAAAAGCAAATTATGCTCCCTTCTGTCACGTGTCTACCCGAAGTTCCTGTCTGTCCTTATTTGGTTTAGTTCCGTTTCTCATTTGTTAATTATCATTCATTGTCCCCACCTGAGTTGTATTACGCTGTTTGCTCTTTTGTTCCCGTTTATATAAAAGTCCTCAGTTCTCCCTTTGAATTTGTCCGATCTTAAATTCAATAAATGGGAAAGTGAGTTGATGCCGCACCCGTAACACCTTCGAGCTGGTTTTCTTTAAAATACAAATCCTGTGTAATCCCAGGCTATCTGTAATCAGAAGCACATTTAAAACTGAAATATAATTTAATTTCATTCACATGTGTTTCATAAACATATAATCCTTTCTGGATTACAATCCGCCATCAAAATTATTCTAGCTTCTGTGAGAAAAGGCTATAAACGATCCGCCACCTGCAGGATCCTCACATGCGATATCCTAATGGCCGGGAATACTTCTTTATGTTTACAGACATGACGTAATGACGCAGTGCCATGCTCGAATTTAAACCTACCCGTTCCACTCAAATTATAAAACATTATTATAAGCTAACCGTTGTGAATCGGGCTAAAGTAAGGTGATCGTTTTGAACACTGACTGGTTATGTACTTGCTCAAATATAGATTTCGGAACATTTTTAACCAAAAAAAGTTACGGACTGCAGCTTTAATAAATTAATCATGCCTGACTGCTAATGGCACAGTATAGTTTCTACAGTATCTGAAAACTGTAGCTTCTAAATTCATGCTGCTGCATGTCAGTATACATTCACTGTCATATCAGCCAGCACTACATAAATAAAATTTACTGAGTGCATCTTTAAGAGCCATTTATTTTTGTTTGAGAAAGAGCTTTTGATTTGTTCACCGTTTAAATGATATATTAGCAGTGGAGCCCATATGGTAGTTACACTTTATTAGTGTTCTCATGAGATATCTTGCGAGTGAAACTGAATTAGGCAGATCCAAATTAAACTTTGCCAGCCACAACCGCAAAATGCCTCTTCCACATAAATTCTTTTCATTTGCTGTGTTGAGAAAGACTAGCAAAAGGCCTAAGTGCAGGACAGTTGTCAAGTGTTTATATAACTCTCTCAATCTTTTCCTCTGGTGAGCATTACATTCTTCTGCCTCTTCCAAAACCATTACACACAAACACTGAAGGATGGCTGTTTGAGCAAGACTGATGACAAATAGCCACACTCTGGCTTTCTGTATAGTTCCCAGTGCTCAATGAAAGTGTGTGTGATTGTGTGTGTCAGAGACAGAGAGAGAGAGAGGAAAGGAGGCAAAGTGAACATGAAAAAAGTTTTTAAATGGAAGCTTGTTTCTGCCATGGGATGAAAAAAAATAAAAATCTCACAATTCTGACTTTTTTCCCCACAATTCTGAGATTATATCTCACAGAGAGATATTAAAACAGCAGAAAGAAAAAAGTCTGAATTGTGAGATGAACAGCTGCAATTACCTATTTTATTTTGTTGCAGAAAAAAATAACTGCGATTAAATAAATGTGCAATTCTGAGAAAAAATAATAATAATAATAATAATTCAGGGTTATTAGTTAACTACTAAAACCATAATAAAAACTTCCTTTACTTAAAATAAGTAATTCTCATTTAGTTTAATGGTGTACTTGCTAAAACGGAAATAAAAAGTTAAAAAACACAACAAAATTACTAAAAAACAATGGTTTCAAGTTGTGAGACATAAACTTGCAATTACGAGGGAGTATATAAAATAAATAAAAAATTCCAATTACCTTTATTATTATTATTATTATTATTATTATTATTATTATTATTATTTTGAAGGGGGGAAAATAAAATTGCAAGATATAAACTCACAATTATGAGAAGAAACGTAAAAATTTAACTTTTATAATACCTTTATAATACCTTTTTTATTTGGTCCCACTTTATATTAGGTGGCCTTAACTACTATGCACTTACATTTAAATTAATAATTTGGTACAATGCACTTATTGTGTACATACATGTTCTTACAGTGTACTTATATTGTTAATAATACCTTTATGTAATTACATCTGTAATTAATTTCTGTAATTACATTTATAATTACACTGTTGACCCATCACTTACACCTTAACCCACCCTTAAACCTACCCAGACCACCAAACCTGTCCCTAACCTTACCCGTATCCCACCTCAATAGCAGCAAAAGTGTTTTGAAATACAATATGAACACAATAAGTACACTGTACTTGTTTATTTTTTAATTTTTTTATGTAAGTACATAGTAGTTAAGGCCACCTAATATAAAGTGTGACCTTTATTTTTTTTTATTTTGTGGCAGAAAAAAATAATAAAAGCAGAATTCTGAGGAAGATAATATCAGAGATGTAAACTCACATTTGCAAAAAATATTCTGAGATAAAAAGTCACAATTACCTTTTTTAAGGTATATTTTACATAAATGAACACAAATAAAATGAAACTGCCCAACATTTAAGCTGCGTGTGACAAAACACTGGTGTCATACCCCTGATCCCCATAATAAAAGCCAGCTCTCTGCAGTGTGGAAACAGCCTCCATCCATCACACTGAGGCTGTAGCTCCAAGCTAAAAGCACTGACTGATCTGAGATCAGAGTATCATAACATCCACACTAATTACAGCCTTCTGTGGCCCGGGGCACAGGCTGACCTCAGAGCAGAACTCACATTGCATTGTCACCTCTATGATACAGTTCTCCTCTCCTACATCGTTGCTGGCGGTGCACTTGTAGACCCCGGAGCTGTCCTGCGTCAAGTTCCTCAAGGTCACGATCTCTGGGTTCTTCAGATCTGAAAATAGAAAGCAATTTATATAGCTGTAAATATATGAGCTGAAACACAACTATGATCTATTAGGTAATTAGGTGGACGTTTTGGCAATTGTAATTGTTTATTTCTTCAGCCACACATAAGACAGGTTGGTGACAACTAAAATGTATGTTACTTGAAATAAAATAAACTTTAACTCAAATAAAATACATGTAAAAATAAAAATGTCATGAATCTGGTTCGTGGTCTTTTGTCCGACTGCCACAAGAGGTCACCTCTCCATCATATTGACTCTCACACCACACATCACACTGGACTGCATTTCCCATCATCCATTGCACTGATGACACATACACAGCTGATTACACTGATTGCACAGTTGTCACCAATCACAAGCTCACCTAAGAGCTATTACACACACTACATAAAACACTCTCAGATCCTGATCTAGTTGCAGAGTATTGTCTAGTGTTTAGCATTCTCCTAGTGTTAGCTACTTTCCAAGCCTTTCCGTGTTTGTTTTGGCGTTTAGTCTCCTGTATAGGCCCTTTTCACATGACGTCACACAACTTCCCTTCTGACGCGAAGCAGGGTATTCTTACTTCCTCCAGCATAGGAAAGCGCTATGGCTACCAGCATGGAGTTCACCCAGACGCTTGTACTTCTGCCAAAAATATGGTTAGAGGATGACTGCCGCTGTCAGGAGTGAGTGAAAGAGGACTCAGATGCAGAGTAGAGAATGTAGAGAAACTTTATTCCTCGTCACCAAAACACAAAATAACATAAACAATAATTAACAGCTGCTTAAGGAAGCGGAGATTCCAGAGCTGGCCGGCAGCGTCTGCGGACCATACAAGCTGCTGGATCTCCATGATACTAGTCCTGCAGCAAGGGAACAAGAGGTCAGAGAAAGCAACATGATTTGCACACAGAATACTAGCCAGGACAAAACAATCTACTCACAATGCAGAGCAGTAAAGTAGGGACATATAAGGGAGTGGGGGAATAAGCGACAGGTGGGGAAGAGTCAGCTCGTGATCCGAGCACTCCCGCTGCACCATCAGCGCTGATTGCCCAGACCACGAGCTGCCGAACATGACAGGACAACACAGACAGCAAGAGGAGCTGGGAAAGCACCCTGACCCGTGACAGTACCCCCCACCTCAGGAACGCCTCTTGGCGTCCCCGGAGGACTCACCATGACGCTGATGAAACTGATCAATGAGAGCGCGGTCCAGTATGTTGCGAGCCGGAATCCAGCATCTCTCCTCCGGACCATAACCCTCCCAGTCTACCAGGTATTGGTGACCTCTACCCCTACGCCTCACATCAAGGAGCCGCCGCACCGTATAGGCTGGCAACCCCTCGATGAGTCTAGGAGGCGGGGGGACGGAGGTCAGGGGTTGGAGGGGGGGAGCGGAAGACGGGTTTGATCTTGGAAACATGGAAAACCGGGTGGATCTTATTAAATTGTGGGGTTAATTTGAGGCGCACCGTCACCGGACTGAGCACCTTGGTAATCATAAACGGTCCAACAAATTTGGGTCCCAGTTTACGTGAGGGAAGTCTGAAGTTGATGTCCTTAGAAGACAACCAGACCTTCTGACCACACACGTAAAGTGGGGGCTTGGTACATTGGCGGTCCGCTGACGCCTTGTTCCTCTCGCCAGTCCGAGTGAGGGCTTCTCTGGCGACCCTCCAAGTACGGAGGCATCTCTGAATAAACGCATGCGCGGAAGGAACAACGGCATCGGATTCTTGAGACGGGAATAATGGTGGCTGGTAGCCTAAACAGCACTGGAAGGGAGATAAACCCGTAGACGACACAGGGAGGGAGTTATGCGCGTACTCGACCATAGTTAACCTGGAACTCCAAGATGATGGTTCGGCCGACGCCACACAGCGCAGAACACTCTCCAAATCCTGGTTGGCACGCTCAGCCTGACCGTTGGTCTGCGGGTGATATCCGGAGGATAGGCTCACAGTCGCCCCCAGCTGTCGACAGAACTCTGTCCAAAATTTAGACACAAACTGGGGACCCCTGTCAGAAACCACGTCCACCGGGAGGCCATGAATACGGAACACGTGATCCAAGACAATAGTCACTGTCTCCCTCGCTGAAGGTAATTTGGGGAGGGGAATAAAGTGTGTGGCCTTCGAGAACCTGTCCACCACAGTGAGGACTACTGTCTTGCCATTAGAGGGGGGCAAGCCAGTAACAAAGTCCATCGCTATGTGTGACCAGGGTCGCGAAGGGACTGACAGCGATTGGAGCCCTTACCCACAGCGCAAATCGGACAGGCCGACACGACCCGTCGAGCATCCTGCGCCATGGACGGCCACCAGAACCGCTGCTTGATTAACCTATAAGTACGAGTCGCTCCAGGGTGGCAAGCTAGGTTAGAAGAGTGGCCCCACTGTAGGACGCTTGTTCGGACTGACTCGGGCACGAACAGCAGACTCTCTGGGCACCCCGCGGGAACCGTAGCGTCGCCAAGCGCCGTGCGGACCTTGGACTCCACTCCCCAGGTGACATCCGCCACAACTCGTGCGGGATGCAGAATAGCCACAGGGGGGGTGGGACTAGCCTCAGCCTCAAAGATACGCGACAGCGCATCAGGTTTACCATTCTTAGAGCCAGGGTGATAAGAAATGGTAAACCTGAAACGTCCGAAAAATAATGCCCAGCGAGCCTGCCTAGAATTTATTCTCTTGGCGGTGCGGATGTACTCCAGATTTTTATGGTCAGTCCAAACGATAAACGGAAACTCTGCACCCTTTAACCAGTGACGCCATTCCTCCAGCGCCAGCTTGACAGCTAGTAACTCCCTATTCCCGATGTCGTAGTTCCGTTCCATGGGGGTTAGACGATGGGAGAAAAAGGCACAGGGGTGTATTTTCTCATCTGAAGGTGATCTCTGAGACAACACTGCCCCAACCCCCACCTCGAACGCATCCACCTCCAAAATGAACTGCCGGGATGGGTCAGGGGTCGTTAAAATGGGAGCCGAAATAAACCGACTCTTCAAATTATCAAAAGCAGTTTGTGCCTGCGACGACCAACAGAACCGTTTCTTAGTGGAGGTGAGATCCGTCAGAGGGAGGGCGAGCTGACTAAAGTTCCGAATGAACCGCCTGTAAAAATTGGCAAACCCCAGAAAACGCTGGACCGCTCTACGACTATCTGGGGTGGGCCAATCAGCAACTGCTTTTACCTTTGCAAGATCCATTCGGATACCTTCAGGTGAGAGAATAAACCCCAGGAACGGAACCGACCGTGCGTGAAACTCACACTTCTCCACCTTGGCGAATAAACGATTCTCCAGCAGCCGCTGGAGCACCCGCCTGACGTGCTGGACATGATCGCGCTCGTTCTGGGAGAAGATCAGGATGTCGTCGATGTACACAAAAACAAATCGATCAACCATGTCTCTGAGCACGTCGTTGACGAGTGCCTGGAAGACCGCCGGGGAGTTTGAAAGGCCAAACGGCATGACCAGGTATTCAAAATGCCCAGAATGAGTGTTAAAGGCAGTCTTCCATTCGTCCCCCTCCCTAATCCGAACCAGGTGATAAGCACTGCGGAGGTTGCCCCCTGCAAGAGCTCAAAGGCCAATGACATCAACGGCAAAGGATAACAATTCTTTACCGTGATGTCATTCAACCCCCGATAGTCTATACAGGGACGTAACGAACCATCCTTCTTCTCCACGAAGAAGAACCCCGCCCCAGCTGGAGAGGAAGAGGGACGTATAATGCCTGCTACCAGAGAATCATTAATATACCTCTCCATGGCCTCCCTCTCTGGGCCGGACAGAGAGTAGAGGCGCCCCCTAGGTGGGGAAGTGCCAGGCAACAGGTTAATCGCACAGTCATACGGGCGGTGCGGAGGCAGAGATGAAGCTCGGGACCTACTGAACACCGCTCTCAAGTCATGGTAAGCCTCCGGTACACCCGCCAGGCTCACCGGCTCCTCCTGTAACACAGAACGGGACATAACCGGGGAAAAAGCAGCACCCAAACATTGGGCTAAACAGAAAGGGCTCCAAGCCAACACGGAACTGCGAGCCCAATCAATGTGAGGGTTATGTTTGACACCACTGGAGCGGTGGGCGAGTGAATAAGGAGGAATCGGATCTCCTCAGCATGATTGCCAGACAGAGTTAATGTGACATAATTAGTGATGTGAGTGATATTAGTAAGTAGGGTGCCACAAAGAGTCCTAGCCGAAATAGGTTCGGCCAGGGCAACGGACGAAATCCCCAGGCGCGTGGCCAATCCAGAATCCATAAAATCGCCTTCCGCTCCAGAGTCGATCAACGCCGAGACCTGGAAAGCAGCTCCACCGAACCGCAGTGAAGCTAGAAATTCGGCACGACCACTAGATGGCAGTCGAGTCATAGTAACGCTCACCATATGCTCCTCCTTGCGTGATGAGCGTCGTCCCGCAATAGGGCACGCAGCTGCCACATGCCCCGCCTCCCCGCAGTTGAGACACAGCTGATTGGCCAGGCGACGGCGTCGCTCCCCAGCAGTTAGCCGTGCTCTTCCGATCTGCATAGGCTCCTCCTCCGGGAGGACGCGGCGTTGAGATATAGTATCCATAGTAGTCACCAACTCGGCGCCCTTGACGCGCTCTCGGGGATCTCCCCCTCTTCGATACCGGGAACGGAGGGCAATCCGGTCGTCGACTCGAATAGCGAGGTCGATCAATCCATCTAAGCCCGCTGGCAGCTCGAGGGAGTATATCTCGTCCTTCACGTTATCCGCCAGGCCGTGGAGGAAGTGATCCCAGAGTGCCTTCTCATTCCAGCCGGAGGATGCGGCGAGCGTGCGGAACTCAATAGAGTACACGGACACGGACTGCTCGCCCTGCTGAAGCACTGACAAGGCTCGTGCCGCCTCAATTCCCCGAGCCGAGTGATCGAAGACCTTGCGCAACTCCTCCGAGAACGCGTCAAAGGATTCACAGCAGGTCTGCTCGCCATCCCACATGGCCGTGCCCCACTCTCTCGCTTGGCCCACCAAGAGCGTGATTACATACGCTACCCTGGATACCTCCGTGGGAAAACAGGAAGGTTGGAGAGCGAAAATAAGCGAGCACTGGGACAGGAATGACCGACATGAGTTGGGCTCACCCGAGTAAGGAGCGGGCGGATTAAGTCGCGGTTCTGCGTGGCGAGGAGCTGCTCCTTCCGGGCCAGGCGCGGGTGCGACCGCTCGAGCTGCAGAAGAGGTGACATGTAGCTGGTCCAGCCGTTCCGCCAGCTGATTCAGCTGATTCAGCTGGAGTGAAACTTCAGCATAGCCGCGACGAGAAGCCTCAAGTTCTTCCTGCTGCCGACCCAGTAGAATGCCCTGCTGCGAGTGGGCTCGGCGCAACTCCGTTTCCTCTGCTGAATCCATAAATGGTGAGTAGATTATGTCAGGAGTGAGTGAAAGAGGACTCAGATGCAGAGTAGAGAACGTAGAGAAACTTTATTCCTCGTCACCAAAACACAAAATAACATAAACAATAATTAACAGCTGCTTAAGGAAGCGGAGATTCCAGAGCTGGCCGGCAGCGTCTGCGGACCATACAAGCTGCTGGATCTCCGTGATACTAGTCCTGCAGCAAGGGAACAAGAGGTCAGAGAAAGCAACGTGATTTGCACACAGAATACTAGCCAGGACAAAACAATCTACTCACAACGCAGAGCAGGAAAGTAGGGACATATAAGGGAGTGGGGGAATAAGCGACAGGTGGGGAAGAGTCAGCTCGTGATCCGAGCACTCCCGCTGCACCATCAGCACTGATTGCCCAGACCACGGGCTACCGAACATGACAGGACAACACAGACAGCAAGAGGAGCCGGGAAAGCACCCTGACCCGTGACAGCCGCTGTCTACTGTCGTCCTTATTCAAGGCGAGGCGTCTGGCATCTCAAACGAATTTACCGAATACCGGTCGGTGAGATTTGCTGTTTGAAGTCGAGGAACACTCGCACTCTGGCACATTGTTTACTGTCTTTATTGCAGTTAGATGAAGTTGGTTAGATATATTTGTCAAATAAACAAACATTTTAGACATTTACATGTGGTACAGGAAAGCCTTTTCATTCAGTAATTTATGTCCTGCTTAATACAGCGCCTTTATGTACAAGAATAGTTCAACATAACAAGCTTGTACTACTTAAATATCAATAAAATGGGGTCTATAATTTTCCCTATTTATTTTTATAACAATGTAATTCAGAAATACATATTAAATATATTAAGTTTGCATAAAAAGCTTTTACTGTTAAAAACAAATGCGAATATTTGTGTAAATAAATGTAAAATGCACGTCATAGCTGTTTTTTTTTAACATCACAGTGCATGTAGCCTATAATGAAAATAAAATACAATCGATCATACTAATCAATAATAATTCACAAAGAAAAAACAGGGTATACAAAGTGAAAGTGATTGGAGAGAATTTAAGTAATTGTGGAAGTTCAAAGTTCTGTAGCAATTTGCGGCAGTCCTTTTTGCATTGTTTCAATATTAAGCATTTTATTCTTGAACTGGATAATGGATTTCTTTTCAGACCATTTGCATTTATGGATGCCATGTAGTAAAAAGATTTAATACAAAAATATGATTTGTGTCCATGTCATTTTCCCATAGTAAATAAAAACATAATCGCACTGTTTGTCTTTTTATTGCCAAACTATACGGGGAATTTAATTTACACACAAATAAACTATCCAAGGAATGACATAAACCGAAATAAAAAAAAAAAGATTTCAAGTATATATTTTGTGAACAGCCTACATAATCATTGTCATACAAATCTGAAAGCAAGCAAGCCTCCCATCTAAGGCAGATGCAGAAAAACGTTCGCAAAAGAATCCAACTAAGTACATTAACTATTAGCCTTAACTCTTAACGAACGCCATTCATATTTCAAGTTTTTCCCACATTTTCCCGAGAAGTCTCCGGTGTAACGGTATAACGGAAGTACAGATACACTGCTTTGCGGGAAAGCGGAAGTTAGCTGACGTCATTGTGAAAAGGGCTTATTGTTCTGCGTTTATCACTTTCCGAGTGTTAGCTGCTTTACGGAGCCATTCCTAGTTTCCGTTTCTAGTTTTAGTTTAAGTCTAGTCTTTTCGTGTTGCCTTGTTGTCTGTTTCCTGATCTTCTGCCTTGTATCTTGGATTAACCCTTTGCCTTCCATTTTGACTCTGTTTGCCCCTGCCCCATACTAAGATAAAACTGATGATAATTATTTACCACATTAACAAACAACGTCGTTTCTGAGAAGAAATGTGAACCTTTGTGTATAACATAATGTCATAGAAAATAAAAAAAATATATATATTATATTATATTATATGTAGACACTATTCAGTAAAAAAGACTTATTTTAACAAGCATACCAAATTTAACAAACTTAAAAAATGTAGCTATTGATTTTACTTGTATTAACTTGTATTTTACTTGTATTTACTTGACGTCTTCTATTAAATTCGATATTATTATGTATTTAATTATCTTTTGTATTTAAGTCTTTTCATGGCAATATTTATTTTGGCACAATATTATGGAAGCCCGTTTCCACCACTGAATAAAAAATAAAGGTTATTGCGACTTTTTATCTCACAATTGTGACTTTTTTGTCATAATTGCATGATACAAACTCACAATTGTGAGTTAAAAAGTCATAGTTCTGAGATATAAACTCACAATTCTAAGAAATAAAGTCAAAATTGCGTGATATAGACTTGCAATTGCGAGACAAAGTCCATATTCTGAGAAATAAAGTCAGAACTGCGAGATATAAACTCGCAATTCTGAGAACATATCAGTCTTTTTTCCCTCCTCAGAACTGGACTTTAACTCGCAATTGCGAGTTTGTATCTCACAATTCTGAGAAAAAAAGTGTGAGATATAAACTCGCAATTGCGAGAAAAAAAGTCAGAATTGCGAGATATAAACTCACAATTCTGGCTTTTTTTCTCAGAATTACGTGAGATAAACTCACAATTCTGACTTTTTTTCTCGCAATTGCGAGTATATATCTCGCAATTCTGATGCAATTCTGAGAACATATCAGTCTTTTTTCTCCCCTCAAAACTGGACTTTAACTCGCAATTGCGAGTTTATATCTCACAATTCTGAGAAAAAAAAAAGAATTGCGAGGAAAAAAAGTCAGAATTGCGAGATATAAACTCGCAATTGCGAGAAAAAATATCAGAATTGCGAATTTATATCACGCAATTCTGAGAAAAAAGTCAGAATTGTGAGATAAAACAATTTTATTTTTTTATAAAAAATTTTTATTCAGTGGTGGAAACGGGCTCCCATACAATATAACCATTAAGCCAAAATAAATAAATAAATCAGTCTTTTTTCCCCACTCAAAACTGGACTTTAACTCGCAATTGCGAGTTTATATCTCACAATACTGAGAAAAAAAGTCAGGGTTGCAAGATATAAACTCACAATTCTGACTTTATATCTCGCATTTCTGAGAACATATCAGTCTTTTTTCCCCCTCAAAACTGGACTTTAACTCGCAATTGTGAGTTTATATCTCACAATTCTGAGAAAAAAAGTCAAAATTGCTAGGAAAAAAAGTCAGAATTGCAAGATATAAACTCGCAATTGCGAGAGAAAAAAATCAGAATTGCGAGTTTATGTCACGCAATTCTAAGAAAAAAAGTCAGAATTGTGAGATAAAACAATTTTCTTTCTTTTCTTTTTTTTTTTTTTTTTTTTTTTATTCAGTGGCGGAAACGGGCTTCCATACAATATAACCATTAAGCCACAATAAATAAATAAATAAGTAAATAAAGTCAGCATGAAATAACAATTTTCAGATCTGCCTCCATCCATCAATAACAGATGCACTGAACCGCTTCACTCATGTCACAATACAGAATAAACAATGTGATGCTGCTTCCATTACATCACGACTTTAAAGGGTTAAAATGACCACCAGTCCCCTAAGAAGAATTAGATATAGGTGTGTTTTGAAGGTTTGTTTTTTTCTTTGTTGGTTTTCAAGTGTATGTCCACTGCTCAAGGACACAATACTGATGAAGCAGGATTATGATATTAGTAACTCTCCAGTCCTGAAGCTACAAAACAGCATTAGCAGTGTTACCCATCTTTACTACTTCCTTTACCACACTACTTTACAGGCTTCAATCAAACAGAGTGTTTTAATCAGGGAGTGAAGTGAGAGGGAGCCCAGTGCAGTGAATGAATTAATGTTTGTGTGTGTCAAGGTGATTCATGGTTCTGCTGAACTCTGGCGGATGAGATGAACAGTAAATGTTTTCCTGTAGCTGGTGAGAAAACGTTTGTGTCCTGAGAACTGAGAACCTCACGTGCGTCTTCAAGCGAGGAGTGTTTGTCAGCCGGAGCGGGGTTGAGACGCCGGGATCATTTACTCATCCAGGATCTAACGCCTCCTCTTTCATCCCAGCATCCCTATCCCATCATTCCTCTCTGGTGAATTCTGGGGCGGTGGAGTGTTTATCGGCCAAAGAAAGCTGATTAGTGTGAGCAGGTGGTCATTGATGAGACTGGTTAATTGCTGAGTTTGGGCGAGGGTCTGCAGCACTGACTGCATACGGCTAAATAGATTGTAAAACAATATGTGGCTCTGATGATCTGGTGTCAGCAGGAGAAATCGTTCTGAATCAGTGCATTACTCTGTCCCATCTGCAAAGCCATATTACACTCGAATTTGTGTAGCTCTTGCATTTTTGTTGTTTTGTTTTCCCAAGCAGAACCCAATGAAATTGAATTCTAATGGAATAACTGCCAAAGGCTGTTAAACATCTTCTTTTGCTGTATTTTATTATACAGTTGAGACATTGTTTAGTCATTGTTTAGCCTACCCAAGGTCCATATGATGCATTCTAGACGTGGGTGGTGTTACTGAAATTTGTAATTCTAATTTCATAGTTCATCACAGTAAAAGCTTATTTTATAACATAGTTCAGCTCGAAAAAAAAAACAAAAAAAAAAAAACGGTTGAAAAGTTGAAAAAAGCAAGAAATTAATACTTTTATTCAGCAAGGATGCATTAAATTGATCAAAAGTGACTGTAAAAGACTTTCTATTCATCAAAGAATCCTGAACTGAAATAAATCATTTAACTGAATTAAAATAAAATGTAATTAATTTTAACTTGATGCAATAAATGAAACTTAAACTGGAAAAAAAACAACAACAACAAAAACCTTAAAAACACAGCAAAATGACTAAAAACTAAATTTACAAAAAATACAACTAACATTAAAATAATAATAAAACAATATTATCTTGATCATACTAAAACAGGAAATATAATACAATATAATATATAATATTTTTATATAATAAAAAATATTATGTTTCCACAAAATACTGAATATCACAACCATTTTTAACATTTATAATAATAAGAAATATTTGTTGAAGAGCAAATAATGATATTAGAATGATTTCTGAAGGATCTTGTGAGACTGAAGACTGGAGTAATGATGCTGAAAATGTAGCTCTGATCACAGGAATAAATTCAAAATATTGAAAACAGTAATATTGTGAAATGTTTTCTATTTGAATATATCTTAAATGTTTTCTGAAACATGACATTTTTTTCTGAAAAAAATGTCATGTTTCAGAAAACATTTAAGATATATTCAAATAGAAAACATTTCACAATATTACTGTTTTCAATATTTTTAATTAATTTTATTAAAATTATATATTATTTTTTTTAACAGAACCTTTGAGTGAGTAGATTATGCTTGTGCTTTCGATCGTACTGCATATACCGATACAATACCGCACAGCCCTAATGCATAGGGGCTAATATCAATAGAGCTGTTGAGATCACTTCTAATCCCATTGTCTGTTTGCCATGCAACGTCTGCGATTCAGAGCGCACAGGCTTAATGTGCAACAATCAGCACTTCTGTGCAAAAACTACTCGATGCACTTGCTAAAGTGTGTGAAGTTTGTGGCATCAGATCTTTCGAGATTATTATTTGAGACAGTCAGCAGCAAGGAACTGTACAGACCAGAATCAGTTATGATATGCTCTAGTCTCGTTTGACAGGCTTTGGGGTGTTTGACTCACCGATGAGTGCGAGGGGAGGCAGTTTTCCCACGCTCTTGCCCTTATCCAGAACTCTCTCCCATTTGTAGTGAATAGGGTCAGATCCGTCTGAAGACTTACAGCTCAGTTTCACATCACTGCCCTCCAGAAGCCGGCCCTCCATCCAGCAGCGGGGTTTAGACGGCTTCACTGTGAGCGAGAAAATGTTCATGTTATGTTTATTAATTATTCATTTAATATTTATATACAAAGCAGCTTACTATGGAATCTTAAATGCCGTTTTCATGGACATAACAGTGAAACTTCAAGGATCAACCCTTGTGGTTGCGAACGAACTACCATTTAGTTACAAGTTGTATTTAAATGTATGGTTACACTTTATTTCGATAGTCCACTTTAGACAGTCTACTAACTATAAGTAACTTTGTAACTACATGTCAACTACATATCAACTAATTCTCATTCATTTGCAAACTACATGTCTACTAACTCTCAGTAGGGTAGGTTTAGGGTTAGTAGAATAAGCTGACATATACTTGCAAAGTTTCTCATAGTCAGTATGTTGTGGACCCATCAAAATAAAGTGTTAGAAGATATTAAGCAGTCAGTCTACTAATACTCTAATGACTGCTAGTTGACATGTAGTTACAAAGTTACTTACTGTTAGTAGAATATTTAAAGTGGACTATCAAAATAAAGTGTTACCAAATGTATTTAACATTATGCATGTTAACATTTAACATGTTTTTTTATATATATATATATATATATATATATATAGTTTGACACGTTGAAGCAGTATTTCAAAATTTCAGATGAAACTAAAACTTGCAAACACAGCACACTGGCATTTTTGGAGGGAAATCAATATCAAAGAGGCAATCAGTCTGAATTGTGACATTTGGGGAGGCAGGGGTCAGGATTTGTTGTTCTGTGTGCTGACTGCTTTGAACTCCCCTCTGACCTTACGCAGCACATCAGAATCGACACAAAAGCCAAATCAAAGATCTCACTGCCTCACAACAGTTACCAAGTGACCTCAGACCAGTCCCACTGGCATCCTGCTTACCGCAGCACTGCTCTAAACTGTTCTGGGGTCAGTTAGACAGGCCTGTCCAGAGGGATTTGTCTGGAGGCTGAATGGCAGTTAAGAGACAGCCTGTAGACCTCTGTGGCCCCTTTTGGCCTTACTGACCCTCTCTATAAACACACAAACACACCAGAAGGACACAGGCACCAATTCTGTGTATATTTGTTTGTCTTGGTTCCACAGCCAAAACATTATTCTATCTGCATTGGATGGGCTATGCAATGATTAAAAATATGGAGGTTTCATAGTCAATATGTCCTCCAATTTTTGTTCTAGCAGAGCAAAATCTATGTATAAATGGGCAGATGATTTAGCCACCTGAACAGAAACACTCCATATACTGCAGTGTATATAGTGCAGTTATTTTATGAAGTTATTTTAAAAATTCAAATATTATCAGAAATAGATTATTTTACTAGGCAATTTATCACATTTTACATTACACCATTACTAAAAACACAAAAAATACAATATAAAAGTCCAAAAGCGTTTTTTGTTTTTTGTTGTTGTTGTTGTTCTGACTCAAATTGTTATGCTGATAATATAATTTGCAGTCATTAATTTTGTATTAAATTAGAAAACTGCAAAACGTGTCAGTGTCAGGATTAAGACTACTGTATTAGTTAACTAAAATTAAAACAAAAATTAAAACCATAAACATTGTGTTACTTTATTAATATATATACAGAAAAACACCAAAATGAAAACTAATGTAAAAATTAATAAATTGAATAAAAACAGTATCTCAGTGATACTAAAATAACACTGCAGGGTCAGAATGATTTAATATAGTGATTTTGCCTTGTTTTGTTATTCACGAGAAGACAAGTAAGGGATAATCATCGTCTAGCTGTGCATTCAACGATTTGAATGCACGACGTGGATGCGAAGAACCACCTGACGCACAGCAGAGTGCATTCAAATCGTTTAATGCACAGCTAGCCATTGATTATCCCGTTTATGCCATGGTCATTTGCCAGAATTCACATATTAAAAATGTTAATAATGTTTGCACTGCAATATTTGACCGGAAGGATAAAAATGACAGTTATTTTCATCTGTATTATTATTCAACTGTCACTGTATGTTACTATGGTTACCAATGTTTATAAGAAGCGCATTAATATAAAACGTGATTAAACTGACCTGGAACTACCTGTGCAGTTAAACGAATTTAATCAATGTCTGCCAGCCAATCAGAATCCAGTATTCAGACAGACCATGGCATAATAAAATAACAATGCATGGCTTCTGTGGACTGTGTGATTAGAAACAGTCATTATTTTTGAAAATCCGTTTGGCACCTGAAATAACTTTACTCTTGTTGGATGCGGTCCTTATCTCATAAAATAATCAGCAAACAAGATTTTTCACAGCTTCAGCTCCATATTGAAAATCAATGGACATGCGGATGGACTCCAATTGAAACGATGCTCATTCATTCAGCTCTGATTCAGGAAATCTCAAGAAACAAGCAGAGCTTGGAGGGAACATTGTTGCAGGCAATTTATTAAAAATCTCCACAGTCTTGGACCCACAGCCAAATGATTAATGCCTGTGAGACTTGCGTAATTTACTGGGACTGGTTGCACCATATTATGTATTGCTCCTTACAGACACACATATAAAACTATTTCCTTATTAAGTATCATATTTCAGTGGGAACTTAGTTTTACTATTAGTTATGTGGATAAACTGAAATTCACTCACAACTGAATGAATTTCAAGGCTGCTGTTTGATCACTGAAGGTAAAAAATGTCATACTGTGTGACTACGCATTACTTACAACCTACAAGCTACATTCTGCCTTAAAGGAACACTCCACTTTTTTTGGAAATAGGCTCATTCTCCAACTCCCCCAGAGTTAATAAGTTGAGTTTTACCGTTTTTGAATCCATTCAGCCGATCTCCGGGTCTGGCGATAGCAATTTTAGCATAGCTTAGCATAGATAATTGAATCCAATTAGACCAGTAGCATCGCATTCAAAAACGATCAAAGAGTTTCGATATTTGTCCTATTTAAAACTTGACTCTTCTGTAGTTATATCGTGTACTAAGACCGGCGGAAAATGAAAAGTTGCGATTTTCTAGGCTGATATGATTAGGAACTACTCTCATTCCGGCGTAATAATCAAGGAACTTTGCTGCCGTAACATGGTCGCAGCAGGCGCAGTGATATTACGCAGCGCCTGAAAGTGGTCCCCAGCTACCGGGCACTACTTTCAGGTAGATCGGCTGAATGGATTCAAAAACGGTAAAACTCAACTTATTAACTCTGGGGGAGTTGGAGATTGAGCCTATTTCCAAAAAAAGTGGAGTGTTCCTTTAAGAACCAATGGTGCAACCATTTACTAGTTTTGGGCCCAAGTACACATTGTTGAGAACCAGTCCAAATCATTAACCAATTGAGCTTGAGTATAAGAAGTTTATTAATGACTTGTTATCTTAATTTTATGTTGATACTTATTTTCCATGTATGTTTCATGTACTCTTACAAATTTTCAGTGTCAAGTTCACCTGAGTGCATCCAAATTAGAGTTCATTCATAATTTCAGTCTGAGTCCAAGTACCCCGACTCTAGTTACTAAGCCTCTGGTGTGTCTGATTCAAGTAAGAACTTGAGAACAAGTAGTTCAACCCTACCGTGATCATTTTCTGTCCGTTCTCAACTGCAAATTTCGATAAAATGGCAAAATACAGGCTGAAAATAACACAATAATGTGAACACTAGCTCTCTCGGTAATGTGTTTATAGAGTGACGGAGAGGAAAGAAGAAGAAGAGTAGCGAGAGAGACAGGGAGTGGAGAAGGGGGATTATGGGAAGGCAGTATTGAGCTAATCTTCTGTGATATGTTAATAAATGAGAGAAACTCTGGGGTGGAGGCCGGATTTACATCAATCCATCCTCCCATTTCTCTCGCTCTTTCTCTTTCTTTCAACTTTTCGCCAATATCCTGTCCCTCTGTGGCTAGCGTACTAATCTGTTAATAAAATGACTTAGGAAATAAAATTAAGACGTGATATACAACTTCAAACTGCTTGGCATAAGCTGCGAGTCCTTGAAAATAGGAACTATGCACCAAGAGCATATGATAGAGATGAGGCTAAATAAAAAGAAACATGCTTCTTTCCAGTTCTTCTCTTGGCTGAGAGCTGTGGTGTCAGAGATACTGCGCTTGAATGACGGCTTGGAAACCCTGCGGTCTAATAATGGAAACCAGACATAGCAAAATATCAAATCATAAGAAGCTCATCTGAACCTCATTTGGGATGACAGTAAACTGTTTTGCTAGAAGAAGAGAAATCACATACGCTCCTAATTCTGTCTCTTCTGTTTTTAAGAGATAGAGCTCAATCAATGTTCCCTCATCCCACCATTTCAAATTAACATCCTCTCCATTTACCGTCCAAAGTGACCGAGAGTGTCTGGTCAGCAAATGCCACCAATCATATTTCTAGATTATGTCAATAATGGCCAAATTTTGTAATCTGAATGATCAAATCGAATCACAGCGAGGCTGGCTGATGGAGGAAACGATTGGGCGCTGATTCCAGGAAGATGAGCCTTACCCAGCACAATGAGGTTGACTTGGCTCCAGTGGTATTTGCCGCCGGTCTTGACCTTACAATGGTATTCTCCAGAGTCGGTCAACTGCAGATCGCTGATCAGGAGAGAGGCGTCTCCGTTCAGGTAGTCGCCCGCAAAGGAGAGGCGACTGGCATGGTTGTCTTTAGTGTAGACCTCGTTGTTGAAGAATGTGATGATCTGAAATGAGAGAGACAGAGCTTTCATATAAATATAGATGAAAGAAATCAGTGGAATCAGACACCGTACTTCAGTTGACGCCAAATAAAATAACCTTAGCAGGATACAAATACACTCAGTAAAAAAAGATGCGACACTCGCTGATGAAGCATTGATCCCTCCACAAAGTTCCAGTGCAAAAACTCTAAAAAAACAAAGGATTCAATCCATCACAACCTTATTTTCATTCATGTCAAATGAAACATGACATCTACTCTGACTTAGGTCTATAATGAAAGCAAAAGTGGTTGACTAGTAGTAGGAAAGCATACTAAACTCCTAACCCTAATTAACTGTGGCACATAACTTGCCATTTGTGACAGAAGTGCATAATAATACTTAAAGGGGACCTATTATGCAAAAATCACTTTGAACACGGTTGTGTGACTGCAGTGTGTGCAGTCAGTGTGTCGTCACTCACAGTAAAAACTATGAGATTTCCAAGATGCCACAATATTGTGCGGCCCTAGGTGTAAAAGTTGCTGAGATTTAACACATTTAATAATTTAGCAGACACTTTTATCCAAAGCATCTTACAAATGAGGAGAACAATATAAGCAATCACACCAATGAGAAGTGCTGTGACAAGTTTCAGTTAGTCTAGCACAGTACACACAGCTAGGGTTTTTCTAAATAGAATGGAATAGAATAGAATAGAACAGATTAAAATAGGTAAGTGCTAGTATTAGCTCGTCAGGTGCTGGCGAAAAAGATGTGTCTTTAGATGTTTTTTGAAAATGGCTAAAGACTCAAATGCTCGGATTGAGATAGGCAGGTCATTCCACCAGCTGGGCACAGTCCAGGAAAAGGTCCGTGAGAGTGATTTTGTGCCTCTTTGGGATGGCACCACAAGGTGTCATTCACTTTGAACTAGCGAGTTTAGGTATATTGGTGCAGTGCCAGTTGTTGTCTTGTAGGCAAACATCAGTACCTAAATTCCAGAAGACTTATTCTTGATTACTTTTAGATTACTTTTGACCTAAAATATATTCCATTCTTTTTTATCAACATCTTGTGGTGTATTAAACATTACATTATGCCAAGGTTTCCCAAACTGGAGATCCTGAATGAACTACAGGGGGTTTGTGAGTTGATGAAAAGCTGGAAGACTTTGCAAATATGTATAAAAGCAGCAGAACTTCAGAAAGGAAAATGTAGGAGAGTGAGATAAAAAAAAGAAGAATTAGGGTGAATCAAATTATGAATAATTTACTCCCATTGTGTGAATAATATGTATATGTATCATGTCATTCACAAAAAAAGTAGCTGTAATCTGATTATAAGCATTTATGTAATATAATTTAATTGTAAATACTTAATTTTTAAAATGTGATTACATAATCCAGATTACATGTAATCAGTTTACTACAGTTACTAACTACGATTACATTCAACTTGATCTGGAGTATTCAAGGACCTGCTTTAACCATTCCAATATTGCAGACTGTTTACATATAGCAGCCCATAGAAACAGCCACTAATGAGGCATCTATATCTATGGTAATGCTCTAATGGCAGCTTCTCACAGCAGTCTAGCATTGTAGCATGGAACTTTGCATTGGAAAGCATTCTTATTTTCTTCAGAAAATCTACAAAACTGGTTGTTTCTGTATTTTTCATCTGATGGGTACTTTGCGACAACTGTACTGCTCTGTACAAAAGACAAAAGGGTTTCTAATATAAGAACCTCTACCCGTACCGACTGCCATGGAAAAGATGCTAAATGGCTGTCGTACACAAACACAGCTGCCAACGCACACATTCACACACAGTTTGACGGTGACAGCCTCCTGAATGCCTGGGGTAAAGGACTAAACACTGATGCCACTACACATCAGCAGACCTGTGGTCGGGTTCACCTGCCAGAGCGATTGCTGCTCGTCTCACACACACACACTACAGCATGACAAACAGGAGAAAACTCTGATGCGCTACTCATTTGCATTTCTGGAGAAAACATCTGTGATTCTTATTGTATGCATTCTGTATCACTGACAAGCATAACATGATGCTCTTTGTCATATTTATTTATGTAGATTACAAATGACAGCAGAATAATCTTCTCTAGCATAATCTTCTTGAACACGAATAACATCTGAGTCATGGGGTTATGGCTTCACTTCAAAGAAAGAGATTCTGTAATGTTAGCATTAGCCAAGGAGGTGTAATATAGCTGGAGAGAGCAATCCGTTAGCATTTCCGTTCATCACAATGGCAGCTGCATGGATGTCATATAGAAGTCACCTGTGTGAACTACATGCTACATAATACTATGTGTAAATAAAGTTAAAGGCAAGTGTGAATTGCTGGGAAGAAGAAGAAGAAGATTAATGAAGATTATGTTTTTATAGTCTCTCAGTCTGGTCTATTATCCAGACTTTTAAAGGGTTTTTGGGTACTTTTTAGATTAGCAAATTGGGAGACCAGCTTAAACAAGCTAAGACTAGCAACCACCTAGCAACACCCTAGCAACTGCCTAACAACCCCCCAGAATACCCTATCAACCATCTAGCAACAACATAGCAACCAGTCAGAACACCCTAGCAACCATCCAGCAAACACCTATAGTGCACTAGCAACTGCCTAGCACCCACAATACCCTGGCTAGCAAGCACCCAGAACACCTTATCCATCCATGCATCCATCCATGCATCCATCCATCCATCCATCCATCCATCCATCCATCCATCCATCCATCCATCCATCCAACCAACCAACCAACCAACCAGTTCAGGATTTCTCAGGACAACATCATTGTCTTGACATCTAGTTTTAAATTGTAATAATTTAATAACAATATTACTGTTTTTACTGTACGTTTGACCAAATAAATGCAGCTTTGCTGAGTAGAGATAACCAAAATATACTAATAGCTCATCAGTGGAAAACAGATGAGGTAGTTAAGGCACTTACCAGCAGGGGTAACTGGGACATGTAAACCATGTTAACCATGTAAACCTTGACCCATTGCCATTAACAACAATGTTCTTGAGAAGAAAACCCCTTAGAGACTAATACACATTACTAAACAAGCTGTGGTTAAATGTTGACAAGCTGAACGCTTCTAGTTACACAGGCCTCACAGTGGAACAAAGAAATGACTTATTCATTATGTCAGGGGCTTGGTTTGATTCCTAATCAAATTTTCAGACATTTGATTTTAATTAATGGCATCTCGAATGTTATCTTTCCGTTAAATATTACATGTGATGGGCAACCCGTTCCATAGGCTTCGAAGACTGTGATGCGAGTTTCTTTTTAGGTCTTTCTGTCTTCTGAAATTAAATCTCAACTGATTACGAACAGATCTGCATTGACATTCAAACAAAGAAAAAGATCTCTGTCTGTTATGTGGGGGAATAAAAAGTCTTATCGCAATCAGATAATTAAATTAATCTGAAAGTATATCACCTGACTGGCACGTATTGACTTCCCCCTGATGAATTATGGCGCGCTGATACATAACGGATACCAAAACTCAAAGCTGTGTTCAAACAATGTTCGTTTCACAGTGAAAGATTCTCACTTCAGGCAGATAAGACGAAGCTCTTATCTGAATGTGTTTATGCGACAGAGAAGAGAGATGGGTGAAACGTCTGTTAGGTCTACTGATACAGATGTATTTCAAAGAGAGATGTGTAGAAAAAGCTGATTCAGACCTGTGACAGGACGGGAGAAGCACTGTGCTCAAAAACCTCAGACCGTGAAACCATGAAGGCAGCCATTGTGACTGCTGTATCTCTGAGAGAGACGACAGTTAAAACTAGGTGGTTGCTATGGTCTTTTGTGTGGTTGTTAGGTTGTTCTGAGAGATTCCCACATGGTAGTACTGACAAAAGAATAAAATCTTTAATGAAGGGCAGACATTCACTTTTCTCCGTTTTTTAAGGACTATAACATCATTGCGAAACTATTGGTTCACTGAGAACTATATATGTACAGCATTTCATACATATACACACATGTATGTATGTATGATATATGCAGTTTGTGGTATGTAAGTAAGCTTGGGCCCTAATAATAATATTTCCTTTTTTTTTCGTCATCAAAATGTGCATATTTTGATAATACATGAAAAAGACATTAGTAACACACGGAAAAATAAACCAGGTTAGTTGAACTGTAGTCCTACAACTAGCCAAAAAGATTACGAAAATTATTTCTGGTTACACTTAATTTCAATAGTACACTTTAGAAATTCTACTAACTTACTAAGTTACCTTGAAACTATGTCAGCTAAATTCATTTGTAACTACATGTTAACTGTCATTTTTAGTAGTTTTAGTAGACTTTTAGATTAGGGTTAGTTGAATAATTTGACATATACTTGCAAATATATTTGTAATAAGTCGAATGTCTGTTGGGGACCATCAAAATAAAATGTTATCAGATATTAAGCAGACAGTCTACTAATATTCTAATCAATGAAAATTACTTAAAATTAATTCAATGTCTAAAGTGAGCTATCCAAATAAAGTATTACTCAGTTTTTGGATAATTTATGCAACACAGCATTACCCTGAAACTACATAGCAAGAAATCTGGCTGGAAATTTTCTCCAGGATGAAGGGAATAAAACAGCTAGATGAGGTGATTGGAAGGAGATCAGAAGGACAGATGCAAGAACAAGTCCATAGAACAAAATCTAAGTGAAACTTAAATAAAATAAACAAGAGACCATGAGTGAAGAGAAGACAAATTTTGAGAGGGCATAAAAAAGCAAAAGATTTCTCACCACACTTTGTTTAACATTGGGTTTCTGCAGGAGCCATTCAATGTCCAGTGTTTGTCCATTCGACTGCCAGAACTGGTGATGGCAAGGCAAAGTGGCGTTGTCCCCAACAACCCGCTTCATCTCGGTCTGAGCCCCGGCCGAGATTAAACTCAACAGCACTGTAGAAAAAGAAGCATGCACATGTTTGTGAGATCACACAATGGCATATATCATGAAATGTTAATCGCGTAGCACCTGCACTAAACTCTAACCGAGTGTTAAGACAAACAAATGTGAGATCAAAACATATTTTCTGAAACAACCATGCCATTTTAGCTGGCTTCTATAAGTCTTTGAGCTCTTTTATTGTGACTTATGTTTACCAGGACTCATACCTGAGTGCTGCACATCACAAGTCTAATGCTGTACCGGGTGCGCTACCAAGCAAGTTTACTGTCAGAAAATGCAAACATATGGAGCTGGTTATGTAATGCAAAAATAAAAAATGTACTATGGTATTTTGTGGTCGTAACATAGCTTTGTGCAAGAAACTGCACAAAAGAAGTCTATTAATCAATAATCTGCCCCATAATCATAATTTCCCTTACAAAAAATAAGTTTATTCAAGTGTGCTATTAATATATTTCTTTTAAACTCAAAAAAAGAAAAAAACAGGAAAGTATACTTTTAGTCTACTTTTTATGTATTTCTCAGAAATATACTTTAAATATACTATAAATTTCTACCTAAATAGGGACATAGTAGTATACTTAAAGTATGATGTAAAGTTCACTTAAAGAAAACTTACGAGTATACTTGCAGTATAAAACTATTAAACTAGTAGTTTACTGGGACTATATTTCAAAGTGTACTAAAAATGCTACTACAAGTATTTAATTACTAAACTATCAGTATACCTATAAGTTTACTTTTAGTATAGTTGCAGTACAAGCTAAAAACTTTGATGTTAACTAGTTGTGTACTCAAAATTTACTACTGGTATACTTAAAAGTATACATTATAAACTAGAAAGTGGGCCAATTTAGTCCCAAGGAGTATTGAAATAGTACACTTACGAGTATACTACTAGTACACTGATATTTGTATACTTACTACATAAACTATACTTAAAAATATACTTGAAACTTTACTTAAAGCTCCAGTCTGCAAGTTTTGCCTCTTTTTCGCCATCTCTGTTTGAAAACCTGGAATTGCAGCTCTGTGCGGAATTATCTTCTGTGCATGGGGTTGTGATCCGGTCTTCCGGCACAGCTCCAGCGTGGATGAATCTAATGTTTTGATGTGAATGTGTGGCAGTCAGTCACCGCACCGGTGTGGATACTGTACTCAGGAATCACAGATTCTAGCTTACGTCTTGAAATATATGACCCAAAAAAGAATTTTCACCATATATTGCCATCTGAAGAAGTAAGTAACAAGTCTGTCTCATTTGTTCTGCCCAACTGAGGAAAAAAGAATTACAATAAATCATGCTACCAATGGTGATTTAATCTAAAGATTGGTTAGTTCATATCACATCTAATCATGCAAATTATTATTATTGTTATACTTTATTCTCAAATTATTAATGTTAACAACATCAGAATTGCGTGACAATGAGTATAGTGTGTATTAGCGTGTAGATTTCAATTTTTGTACAGTCTAATAATATCTAATTGTCATACCATTTGAATTTCATGTTAAGACATTCTTTTAACCCAAAAAGCAAACTATGCTCCCTTCGAACTGGTTGTCTTTAAAATACAAATCCTGTGTAATACCAGGCTTTAAAATTGGAATATAATTTAATTTTATTCACATGTGTTTCATAAACACATAATCCTTTCTGGATTACAATCCACCATCAAAATGATACATTTAATTATTCTAGCTGTTGTGAGAAAATGCTAAAAACGATCCGCCACCTGCAGGATCCTCACATGCGATAAACTAACCGTTGTGAATCGGGCTAAAGTAAGGTGATAGTTTTGAACACTGTCTGGTTATGTACTAGCTCAAATATTGATTTCGGTTCATTTTTAACCCAAAAAAAGTTACGGACTGCAGCTTTAAGTATACTTAATAAAATAAACTTGAAGTATACTACTTTTTGGAAAGGGTTATGCGAAAAGGCATAACAATTAGTTGTATTTTATTACTTTTAGTGTTGATTTCAAACTGGAAACTGCACTGAACTGTATGTATAGGTTCAATGTTCAATGGCCTTTTGTTGTTTTTCAGTGAAGAGTAATTCAGGCATGCTATTCTTATGAAAAAATGAGGGGCTAATTGCACCATGCTAACCAGCCAAACCTTAAACTCTTAGTTCTGCTGATGCAATTAATGCCTTTGGGCAGAGAAAAATAATCTCAAACAATAATATCATATCCCATTATGATCCAATCGAATCCTGGTGGATAAAATTTATAATTTCTCAATGAATGTTTCACATGGGAATACAATTCAGAAGCTACATGTGTTGTGAATGCCATTTCATGTTGTTTTTAAACTACTGAACATTTTTTTTTTTTTTTTCAATTTTCGACAAAGTTCTACTACAAGACTGAAATTATCATTCAGTCTAACAAAACCCACTGCAGCAGAGCATAAAAAATACTTTAGTACAACTTTGGAAGGTTAGCAAAGTCCCAAAATCCCAGGTATGCACATTTTCACACTCTTCAGATTTATAAATTTACAAATGAACCACAAAACAGCAAGTCCACATCAAGTACGCTATTTCAGACAGGGCCTCTATGAACCCAGAGTCCTTTCTGCCACAGGGATCCTGGCTAATTTACTGGAGGCTGCTGGACATTGCCGGAGGCTTGAGTAGCATTACAGACAGGCGTCGTGGGGATTTGCAGACTAGTTAGGTCCCATGAGGGACGAATAGGATGAGATGCGCAATTTCTTCCACCTGGTGAGAGGAGCTTGCAATACAAACAATACAGCATACTCACAGCTTCACCAGTCTTATATGTGCAAAACCAACAGATATTTATGGAGCTCTGGCATTAGCATAACATTACACTTAATCTGCTGTCGAATATTGCAAATAGCTGCAGACTCGTCACGTATGCAACTGTTGCTAAAATGATGCCAGCATACACATACGTCCTGCTTCTGTAAATATTATGACATTTCCTAAGTTTAGCTCTTCAACCCATGGGAATAGGGAAGGGAATGAGCTTGGGATTGATGGACGTGCTGTTTTAAATGTGTTTTGTCTGGCTGTGCTCATTTGGCAATCATCACGTCATGTTAAGAATGCATGTGCCACGTGTCGCTAGCAAAGCACGGCTCGTGATTAGTTGACTGACATGCATGAGTGACTGTCCTCAACCACCTGTGCCAAAACACCGGTCCTACTGCATCAACGGGCTGTAATGCATCCGATTTACGGTGCCTGGAGTCCACCGGGGCATGTAGCTAGGTGACCGCATTTTAGATGTTCAAACAAACATTTTTGGGGCTTGTTGTCAAAATGCAAATCCAAGAACTCCTCAGTACATTATTTTTAAAGATGTGGCCTAACAGTCAGCACATGAACTCCAACACATTAGCTTTAATGCTAATGCTAATACAGATGACTAGAGTCTGACGCTTGACAGCAGATGTTCAATGTACAAACCTTCTTTTTTTTAATCTTTGTTGCCCTAATTGAAAGCGAACTCTTTAGTACATTATTTTCCAGACCTGCCTAACAGTTAGCATATGAGCTCCAGTACACTCAGCTTTAATGCTAAAGCTAATGTGGATGAATTGAGTTTGATACTTTTGTTAGCATTTTAGATGTTCAAACCAACATTTTTTTTTTTTTTTTGAGTTTCTTGTCAAAATGTAAAGCCAAGCACACCCCTGTACATCATTTTCCAGAGTTGTGGCCTAACGTTACCACATGAGCTCCAACATAGTGAGCTCAAATGCTATATGGATGACAAGAGTCTGATAACATAATTTTATTTGTTCAACCAAACATTTTTTTTTTTTTTTTTTTTTGGTTTTACTAATTGAAAGCTACTCTTCAGTATACTCTTCAGCTCCAATGCATTACACTTTAATGTGGATGACTTGAGTCTGACACTTTTTTTCAGCACTTTACATGTTCAAACTGACATGTTTGTAGTTTTTTTTTAAGGTTCAAAGCCACATCGGTGCTGATAGCCTCATGGTTAGTGTGTGGACATATACAGCGCAACTGTGCTCACAGCAACCTGAGTTCGGTCCTATGCCAATCCCGCTCCCCTCTCTCTACCCAATACTTTTCTCTCATCTCTCCACTATCCTGTCTGAAGAATAAAGGAATACAAAGCCTCAACAATAATAAAAAAAAGTCCAAAGCCACAAACACTTGATGTTTGTCAGATCTGGCCACATTTAACACACATGCTTTGAAAGTCTTGATTCTGATATGAGTGGCTTGAGTTTGAGTCTGGCAAATGATGTTTCCCCATCTCCTGTTTCATCTATAAATAAAAGTGTATGGTTCATCTATTTTACAGCATATTGCACCTACACACATTATCCTTCAAACAGTAAGAATTTAATTAGCATAATGTGGAGATGTTGATATATACAGTATGTAGTACCTGCACACATTCTGAGGTTTAATGAGAGAACCCAGATGAGATCTGCATGGGTCTCTTCAGGGTACATCCAGAAGTCATTCTCATTAAGGGTGAGTTTCAGCTCTATAGTCTCGAAGGGCTCAATAGGCTGCAGGCAGTGAGAAGAATTAGAGAAATTACTGTTCTGCTATGGCTCTTTGTCTCTTCGCGTGAACTGCCAAACTAAAACAATGAGTCAGCAAAAAAGCAGCATGGAGCTCCCCTGCAGTCAGCCCTGCTCATGATTTTTTAATGCATTGCTTGCATCCTCCATCATCTGGTGTGATCTCCATAGTCAGGTGTGTGTGTGTGTGTGTGTGTGTGTGTGTGTGTGTGTGTGTGTGTGTGTGTCCTGTGTTAAACTCTGAAGTTCAGTTGATTTAATAGGCAATGGTACAGATCAGGAACAAAAGAAAAATACAAGTGTTTGTGAAAGTGACATTGAAAAGTTAAGAAATGTTGAATTATTTGCACTTGGTTTTAAATGAGCTATTTCCTCACTGTCGAAATACATCAACTTCTATCTATTAAATGCTCCACCAGAGCTTTCTCAAGAGATTTACAGGAAACACGAGAGGTGTTGGTTGATATTATTTTACTTGGCTGTGAGGCTCTTTATATCAACATAAAAGACACTTTGATTAAAGTATAATGAAACAATGTTATTATGAAAAATATTTTTAGAAATTAAACAAATATAAAAAAAAATTAAGTATTTATTTATTTAGTTTTAATATGAATATATTTTGAATTCACAATATTTTGGTATTACAGACATTGGCCAGCAACTGTACCTGCTAGGCTGATTAACTAAAGTGTGTCAAGTTTAAAATATACTTAACTAATAGCTCAATTGATGCTGTTTTTTCTGTTTTTAAATATTGTTTGAATGATTTTAAGTAAGTGTAGTGATTTTAAATTTATATTAGCATTACATCAGCCAGCACATTGGCATCAGTAACTGAAACCCACTATTGGTTTGCTGATCACTATTTATGATTTTCCTTAATTGTGTGTGTTTAGAAAAAGCAGACACAATAGTGGTACATTCAGAGTGTGTTTGGCCAGATTAGGTCTCCTGGGACATTCTTACTGCTTTAGCACTATGCAGATAAATCTGAATTCAGAAATGTGTGATTAAATCTCTGCTATAACCACCGGTCCTGTCCTCTTTGCACATCCAGACCTAGAGGTGAGCGCTGTGTCTCTATGCTCAGACCTCTGACTGCATATTTCCTTAGACACTTTCTACCTCAGCTTGCTGAGTCATTCCTCGCCTGCTACCGGTTACGGATGGACATAATAATGTGTTGGAACAAGCTGGCAAGAAATCAAAGAACAGAATGAAAGCTGTTTTAATTTCATCCTCCTTCAAGGAAAGTAAAGCTCAGCAGCAAAAATATCCAGCATACTGCCAGCCAGGTGGTTTAATAGCACTGCTTCACACGTTGGTCTGCTTTATACTTACTACACTATACTAAAAGAAGAGTGATATGATGTTGGATTTGAAAACTGTGCTTTTCAAGTACACATTTGATGTGTGCTTTATTCTTTCCACAGTGCAACAAACAATCAAATTTCAAACAAGACATCATTGGAATTCACATAAAACAACAAATGGATTGCCATCAAGAATGTTAATACTGGACAACATTTTTAAATGTCTTCAAACTTTGCAGGCACATTCAAGACAAGCTGATGATGGCATCTACCAAATTTTGCTCCAATATGTCAAAGCCTTTAAAAATATTAGACTTTAAGACAAATTTCAAAATGGCAGACAGATGTTTTCCTTCATCACCCTAGTTCTGACATGTAATATAAGTCTGTTATATATAAAAAAAGGTAATTGTGATTTTTTATCTCAAAATTCTGAAGAATTATGAGATAGAAACTTGCGATTGTGTTACACAGTCAGAATTTGAGATATAAACTCGAAATTGTATGATAGTCTTTTTTTCTCAGAATTGGACTTCAAACCTTGCAATTGTGGTTTTGAATCTCATAATTCTGAGAAAATAAGTCAGAGTTGCGAGAAAAAAAAATCAGAATTGTTAGATATGAACTCCCAATTGTGGGAAAAATGTCAGAATTGTGAGAAAATTATATCTTGCAATTCTGACTTTATTTCATGCAACTGCAAGTTTATATCCCACAATTCTGAGTTTATATATCACGCGAGCTGAGAGAAAAAAAAAGTCAGAACTGCAAGATTGTAAACTTGCAATTGTGAGAAAAAAGTCATAATTGTGAGATAAATTCTATGAAATACTACTTTTTTTTCCGCATTCAGTGGCGGAAACGGGTTTCTATAGTAATGCCTACTTTCACAATCCAATAATTTCCCTATGGATGCAATCAAGCCCCACATTTTCTAAAAATCACATTATGGAAGCAAAATGGGCTGAAAACAGGGTTTATACCAGCTTTAAGCTTATTCTTACCGTTTACTGTGTACACCATCTTGCTACCTAACAACTTAGCAAAATTCTGCAACATTTATTATGCGGAAGTCAAATAACATGCATTGAGTGTTTGGTTGAAGGCCTGACGTGAGTGAAAGAGTCTTTAAGGCGAGTACAGTCAATTCCTGGTTTCTTTTGCTTCTCTTTCCACTTCTGCTGCAGGTGTTTAAATTGTCAATTCCCTGCATTCAACTGCCCTTTAGACTGAACTACCTCTTTAGAGGAAATGTAACAAAGGAAAATGGAAATGAAATGGATATATGAGAGAGAGAGAGAGAGAGAGAGAGAGAGAGAGAGAGAGTTCTGTGAAAATGCCCTAGGGGGAGTTGTGCTCCAGTAAATTCACACTCAATAGAAAGCATCTCCTTTGTTAGTCACAACACTGCAGCAACCAATACCTCAAACCTCCCTTAAACATCCGTTAACTCATTAAGCCCTCAACCCTGCAAATCTAATGTACGACCACATCCAGCCCTGGATTACATTCAGAGCACAAAGGCAGCAAAGGAGATTCCCAACTAGCCAAAACAATGACTGCTAATAAGCAATAATCTCATAATTCAATCTGCAGCACAAGCCAACACATCAGCTTCTAAACTCGATCCAGTACTACAAAACAATCCCTCTTTAACCTACATATGATAAGAAATGAACTGTCCTTGTGAACTGGCACAAAAGCAAATCAGGCTTGAGGTGGCATGTCTGATTTCCTTTTGTCCAGCGTAAGTCTTTCTACATTAGCAATGCTCTAAACTCAAAACCTTTGACTTCTAAGAGTCTTACTTTAAGAACAAGATCAAGAAGAGCTAAGACGTCTTAATACTGCTCATCTTGTTATCCGTGATCTCACGTGAGCTCTCTGTCTGTGGGGGACAATTGCTGGCATGTAAAGCAACAATGAACACTGAAACTGACTTCCTGATGAATTTAACGGAATAATCAATAACTGTCGTTATTGGCTGTTAAGCAAGGCTTTGTTTAAGCATGTTGAATCTTTACAGCTTGTACTGAACATCTCAGATAAGAAAACAAAATAATAATAATATATGGTTGGAGATTCTATGTTATTTACATTTACATCTGGTTACATTACAGTTCAAAAGTTTGGGGTTTGGTAAAATTTTAGATATTTTTGAAAGAAGTAATATTGTGAAATATTATTACAATTTAAAACAGTTTTTTTTTTTTTTTTTTTCCTGTGATGCAAAGCTGAAATTTCAGAAGCTTCAGAAATTATTCTAATACGCAGATTTGTGGCTCTTTTCAATGTATTTTTTTATTTAAGGAACATTTCTCATTATTTTCAGTGCTGAAAACAGTTACATTATTTTTGTGTATACTATGATATATACGGGACGTCCCATTTGCGTGTCCTCAAATACAATTTACAACTTTTATATACATTAAAAAAAACAAAAAACAAAACAAAAAACAAACATAGAAATGCAAGTAGAGTGTCTGCTTTAATGTTTCAGGTAAATTTGTGATAATTAAATATAGGTGAAACATATGTTCCATTGTCATTCATTCAGTATAAATACATACACACACACACACACACACACACACACACACACACACACACACACATAAAAATGAAACATCACACTTCTTCTGATACTTAGTACTGTGTTACTGAGTTACATAGTCACTTAGTACTGAGTCTTTTAATGTCATAATTTCATGAACTATTTATATGAACTATTGTTACTTTTTATTTTTAATTTTAAATTTAAAAGAACAGCATTTTGTTTAAATAGAACAATTTTGTGTCATTATGAACGTCTTTACTGCCACTTTGCATCAACTGAATACATGTGCTGTACTTTTAAGTCTCAGTATGTAAATGACATCTGTTGTGATTGGCTAACCTCCATGTTTCTGAACACTGAATAGGCAATGATATGTAAATATGCGCAGCCATCCGAAGTAATGTCAAAGCCAAATGAATGAATCAAACATGTTTTTTTTTCTTTTTTTTCTTTTTCTTTTCATGAATGATCTATGTGGACTGGGGAAGGAGCTTTGCATTGTTCTCTACATCTACATAACACATGAAACTCTTTATTTCAAAAGAGCAAGGACAGTCATTTTGCTCATTGTCCCTTTAAAAGCAGCTGAACTATTTTGTTTAAACACTTTTTTGTTTAAACAGACCCCTGATGCTGCTTCGCCCTGTCTTACATCTCAACTGAACTCAATTCAATTCATTTATGAAAATAAATTCATGGGTGCTGCTGACATACAGCACACATCATCTGATTCTCTCTGACACATGATAATGTGCCGTCGCAGATGAGAAAACACAGAAATATTCAGGCCTCTGGGGTGGCAGAGCTCTACAGCGCTTCCAGACAGGTGCCAGAATTAACAGACAAAACAGCATTTTTTTTTTTTTTTTTCTTTGAAAGCTTGGCTGGATATGTTTGAGAGATTATGAGGTGAGAAAAAGAGTACAGCAACAACAATACAACTAATATATATGTGTGTGTGTGCCCATCTGTGTGAGGAGAAACCAATACAATAGGCTATTATGTAAGCCCTAATATAAACTTTATATAAGTCTGAGAATAAAGTCAGTATTGTGAGATAAAAAGTTGCAATCAACTTTTTAAAAAAACAAATATTTTTTTTTTATTCTGTGGCAGAAATGGGCTTCCATATAAAAGTGTCATAATAATAATAATTACTTTAAATAAATAAACAACTTCATCAATTGCATCATAAACAATGCACTTCTTTCCAAATAAATAAATACATTCGTAATGATTCAGATGATTTTGAATGGTGCATGATTGTTCGGTCACACTTGAATGTGTTGGATGGGCAGAAATGACATGCAAAATGTGTTAAAGCCACACAAACAGACATTCCATCTGCTGTTTTGAAGACTCAGAACTTGCTCCTCAGTGAGATCATCTGTAGCCTTCATCTGTTAGGAAGTTTATTAGCTTCCAACATCGTTATTCCCAGTTTTTAAAATACACATTGCAAGTTCTCTACCAGCAGGCACACCCTTAATCAAAACCATATCATCAGCCAAACGTCTGCTACGTTTTACACACACACACACACACACACACACTGGTTTCCATTTTTTGTGGGGACTCTCCATAGGCGTAATGGTTTTTATACTGTACAAACTGTATTTCCTATCGCCCTACACCAACTCTACACTTAACCCTACCCCTTACAGGAAACTTTCTGCTATTTCAGATTTCCAATACACTCTATTCTGTGTTGTTTATAAGCTTGTTTCCTCATGGGGACCTAAAAAAAAAGTCCCCACAAGGTCAACATTTACTGGTATTACTATCTTTGTGGGGACATTTGGTCCCCACAACGTGATGAATACCAGGTACACACACACACACACACACACACACACACACACACACACACACACACACACACACATGCTAGCTACTTCTGACTGGACTGCTGTTCCTTCAGACTAAAGGCGGTACTTTGGTGGGATAACGTAGTGTAATCCTCTTCATGTCATGGGTGGTCACCATAACCTCAGCGGGGTCGTCTCATTTACATTGCATTTATACCAGCACAGCTCGTCCTTGACAAACGCCTGTGGGGGTCGTGATAGCTGTAATGCTAACAGTGAAGGATGTGAATAATTGACTTCAGCAGGGTGACTGGACGTTTAACCTGGTTTCTAACAATTCACTAAAATACGTTTTAGCTGTTCGGCCCACAATTTAAAATTAAAATGAAGTCTTATTTTAATTTTAAATGAAATATACTTAAGTATATTTTTAAAAAGTGCACTTTGTAATAATGTTGAATTAAAAGTTTAAAGTACATTTTAAATCATGGTTCAATAATATATATTTTTTTTCATGGTTTAAAGAAGTACACTTGATGTGTTGACTAACCTTTTCCCCCGTCACATATTTTAGTAATCAATCATTTTAATTTACATATCATTTGACAGCTTAAACGCCCAGAATTCATCCTGTGAAAACCATTTGAAATTGGACATTGCATTACCATGGAAATGGTACTTCAAAACCTGTCAGTGGGCTCCTCCCCCTAGTGGGTGGTGTCAAGTGTCATATTACAAAATGTAATACAATATTTTATAATGAAAACGTTTTCTAATCTTGACCAAACTCATTTTGTTGGAAATCCATATTTGGTGCTATTTTATGACAGAAGTAATACTGTGACAGAAATTTATAAAGAAATTTGTGGAAATGCATTATTTATTTATTTATTTATTTTTTTAAATCAACCCAGTGGCTATTTTTGGTATAGCACCTAATCAAAATCTAACAGAATCCTCAATTTTTTTGTGATATCAACTTCAAATTTGGAACACAACTTAGCTAGACATATGGTTCTGATTTTATAGCAATTTAGATTCCAAAATGTTTAGTAAAATATTTATTTCTTATAAAAAACACAGCACTGCACATTTTATTGGCAGCAAACTTAAACCTTTAATCTAACTTCAATCTTAAACTTTATCTATGCACAAATCTGCTGATTTTCTTCTTTAAAAAGAGACCAAACTTTTGTCTGTATTCCAAAGCATTTTTGAATTACAACCATTTACGTGCATTTTCACGTCTGTGTTCATAAAGGTATATATTTCCGATATATTTATTTTAGAAGTTGTTCTCTCAGTCAGGGAGCCAGTGCACACTAATGGACTTACAGAGAAGGCATCACAATGTCTAAATCATATTACAGTTATACATGAATAATGCAACAATTATAAGAAGTCTGATCTAGATCAGATTGAAATGTGTCTTGATGCCATAACAATAATGTCACATGCTTGCTGTTGTTCCCATCCTTTCAGTGCAAGAAGCACAAGCTATACCAAGTTAGATAAATATGGCATCTACCCTGACTGAAGTCACTTGCTTTTATAAGCCTTCATGACAAACACACTCAAAACCGCTAATAATGTGGCTTTCTGCACTGAAACTTTCTATAGACCTCATCTGCTTCCCATTAAAACGCAAAAAAACAACATAATAATTTTGCCTAAACGCATTAAACTCACATTCAATCACTCTTATTGATTAAATACAGGAAATACCCAAATATTCCAACACCTAATCTGGATTTAATCAGTATCTAGGAAACCGTGTTTTTACTGCAGCGAGTCCAGTAGAGTCTGTCCCCTCTGGAATGCTGCTGGATCATGGAAAACCTGGCTGTGTGCTCCAAATTCACGTCACACGGGACGCTTTGTGCACTAGAAGAGACAATGAGTGTTACTCATACACAACGCTCCCAGAAACACCGTCAGATTTCCCGTCATGCTTTGGCACACTCTGTGTTTGTAAACCTAAAACACGCTCATGACAAAATGGAAAAGGGTAGAGGACATTTGAAGCTCAATGCTCACACCCACGTCCCAGGCGCCGAACACCCTGCCCACGCTCTGACGCTTCACTCAAAGCCGGTTAGACGTTTCTGGAATGGATGTTCGGCATTTACATTTTAATTATGCCTATGAATCTTTGAGTGTTCTGTCACACTCTGAGACTAATCGCTGGATGCCTTTAGGCCAGGAAAGCCTTGAAACAAATGGCTGCCAAATAATGGCTGGTCAACACAGACTTGTTTAACAGAATTTAAAGCCGCAGTGTGTCATTTCTGCACTACTAGTGGCACCAAACCAAACTGCGAGGGTGATGACTTAACAGATGATTTATAGACTAAACTAGATGATTTCTTAAACACACCCCACCTTCCACTGTCCGAAAATACAACAGTGTTTCCAAAACTCTGCTTCCACTCCAGACTACTTAAACCTGTCCAAAACTAGCTGTCACTGTATTGAATGTTCACTTGAGTTTTTTTTTGTTTGTTTTTCTTCATTTTAAAACCTGGAAGTATAATATTAATGAAATAAAAGGCCAATTATTTTCACCTGAAGGCAGATACTTTCATGACTAAATTTCTAAACATATGCAATAATGTCAGATTAAAAGTTTAAAGTACATTTCTATCATGTTTTAATAATCTTTTGTCATTATTTAAAGAAGTACATGTTTTTATGCAAGTTTTTTATGCAAGTATCGCAACAGAAGCGAGTGATGGAAATGCCAAATTTCGAAAAAAAAAAAAAAAAAATCCCTTTGTTCGCAAATTTTTTTTTATGCTGGCTTGAGGTGGTTTTTGATTTGTTCAAAAAAGGGTTCATGCGAATAATGGGAGATGGAAACCCATTTGCCGAATAAATTCCTCCATTCGCATCAAAAATTCTTTTGACTCTGTTCTATGGGACGGCATAACCTGACTAACCAGCAGACCGATCTTGTTGCACAGCATTTTTAATGTTTTGTTCTTTTTGAAATGCCCGAGCAAAGTCTGCCATCAAAGTACTTCTGTATAATTGCCTCCCAGAACTGTCTAAAACCACTGCGTTCCCAACCAGCATCCACCTCCGAAAGTAATGACCACATTTACTGGTTTTGTATGCTCACTCTGAGGCGCAGATAATTTATTATTTATGGAAATTATTATATTCAGTGGCTTCTCCTACTTGTCTTTGTGATATTTAGTGCCAGTTTATCAGGAAGTGACAATTTTGTTCCTTTTGACACATTGGATGGAAACGGTGCTTATTCGTAAATGTTTTATGCGATATTCCAATTTTGCACATAAGTTAAATTCGCAACTTTGGAAACCCAGCAATTGATGGCTTGATTAACATACTAAAATCAATGTATTTAAAGTTAATACATTTTAAAAACTAAATTGTAAATTCATCATTACAAATGTGTAATTCAACTAAATACATTACATGTAAGTTTCAATAATAATTATCATTATTAATTAATTATTATACTATTATTATTAGAAGTATATTTTAGTTTGCCATAAATGATTGTCAGTACATTCGGCAGTACACTTTAATCATATTTTAAAGACAATAGAAGAAATTTTGAAATTAAATATACAGATTTACTGAAGTCCTACTTAAGTGGGTCAAATCAAGCACTTTGAAATTCAGCTTTTTATAAATTCAAGCTATAATACATTTCATTTAGTTGCATTTAACATGCAATTAAGTGTCTGAAAACATTACATTCATTACATTTCTGCAATATATACTCTTAAAAAATCTTTCACAAGGGATAATTAGCTTCATACAAAACTCTCAGTGGAAACATATGTTTACTTAGCTATCATTTAGATATCTATAAATGTGTGTGTTGGTCAGAATAAATAAAGCTTTGTGTAAATCCTTGCGTCTGTCTAAATGGAAAGCTTATTTTCGGTAACCGCCGCATTCCTTTCATCTCCTGCCTGTGACAAAACAGGCCCATTTCTCCAGGATATTTAGACACTTTTGTTTTGTGTAAAGCTTTCACCTAAGGATGACAGTCTGTTATTTTCCCTGGCAGACGTTTCGTTTTGTGAAAATGAAAAGGAAATATCCATTACTGGAAGCTTACTTGATGAAGGGAAGGACTAGTTTTTCCATTTCTCACTCCTGGTGTGTGTTTCTCTCTCACACACTCAGACACGTCTGTCCCTGCAAAGTTCAGCTTTATTCCTGACCGTGACATCCAAACAGATGGTCTGGCCTCAGAGGAGAACAATGACTGAGGGGAAGAGAGAGAAGCTCACCTGGACTTTACTTGTCAGCCAAAATAGTGTTTGGGAGGGGTAGAAAACTGGTCAAATGTAAAAGACAAAAGGAATCTGCATATACGGACATTGAAATGGAAATGAAAATTTATTTCGTACTCATAAGAAAGAAAAAAAAAATAAAATAAAAAATACATGTTAAAAAAACGTGGTCGTCTTATTTTCAGGGTCAAGACTTTGACATGTCAATAATACACCCACAACAATAGGTGGCGCCAAATACGGGTAAAACGAGAGTGCCGTGAAATACGTAATGTGTTGTAAAGATCGCGAGTGAAAACAAAAGAAAAACAGCGGCATGAGTCGTGATTGTCATGTTAGCCTGATGGGACCAAACTTCCTCTGTAAGTGATTTTAAAATGTAAGACAGTACCCAGATTTGAAGACTACAGTATGATTTCACTTCTACTGTTAATAAAATTTTGGTAGGCTACTATGAGATGGATAGCCTAAATGTTATATAATTCAGATGGGCTACCTGTTATTTTTATGGTATATCAAAAAGTGTCTTTTTTTAATGTGAATGTTGGTACATTTTACCAGTATTTACCATACCTTCAAAACAAAAATGGAAATAGGAAAAATATGCAATATGAAAATAATTTAAAAAAAAAAGTGTTTTACTGAGAAAAAAAAAACAAGATTTGTTTTTCAAAAAGCTTTTTTCCAAAAGGTACATCTGGGAAAAGAGGGGTTGTCTTATAATCAGGGTCGTCTTATATTCGGGTCACTACGGTAATATTGTATTGTATACGGTAATATTGTAAAGGTACATTTGGAAAAAGAGGGGTTGTCTTATAATCAGGGTTGTCTTATATTTGGGTCACTACGGTAATATTGTGTTGTCTCTGTCTGTTATATTGCATAATCATAAACACAGTGATTTGTAGCGCAAATAGTTCTACCATTTACTGCACTTTGTTATTCTTCTAGTTATTTAACTACAGCAGCACATGGATTGTAAGTCTCACACATTCACAAAAAAAAAAAAATAGCTTACTTCCACTTTAAAAAATAAGGAAAGATAAGTTTTTGATTAATATTTTGAAATGGATTTTATTTTTATATTACCATATTTCATTTTGATTTTAGTTATATTTTCTTTGCAATGTTATCATATGCTTTTGCCATTTTTTAAATCTTTTTATTTCACTATTTAGACAAATGTATTTTTATTTCTGTTTCAGTTTTTATTATAGATTGAAATTTTACAGTTCGTAATTTACTTGCTTTAACTTAGCCTACCTATTTCAGGTACTTGTCATGGTGACATTTCATAATTTCATTAAGATTTTCATCTAATATTTAAATTATTAAATTAAATTAAATTAAATTAAATTAAATTAAATTAAATTAAATTAAATTAAATTAAATTAAATTAAATTCGTTTGATTTTGTTTTGTTTTACCCACATTTATAAACTTTTGTGGTGGCTTTTTTGTCAGTTTTGGAGCTTAACAGCCCAAATCGCAAATAGATTCCATTATATTGAAAAATGTGTCAATGTCAAGTATAAGTTTTAAAATTTCAATATAATAAATAGGAGACTATTGGTGCCACTAGTGGTACATAAATAGGAGACTTCTCTCTCTCTTTTTTTTTTAATCCCTCAGATTAATCTGACAAATGTTTCCTCTAGAGTTTCAACAATCTCAAACTGTTCTGCGAGTTTCATAGAGAACTCAAGTCTGAGAACTCGCAATGACCTCAAAGATTTCTCATAAAATTCTTCCAAAGCCAAACGATCTGAGCTCTGCTATCCTCATTCATATTACTCTACGTCAACACTTGCCTTCTTTGCGTCTATTTTTATTTCTCCTAAGAATTTTTTTGCAAACTCTGAGCCATAAAAATCTCCTCTGGGTAAGTTCAAATCTGGCTGCAATATCATAATAAAGTTTTGCTGTCAAGAAAGATGTAAGGTGGCCTCTCAGTTCCCTGACTAAAAAGTGCAAGCACTGTCTGCAGCACAAAAAAAAATATTACTACTGAACGCCTCTGAACTTTTTTCATGACTTCAGCAAAATCCCTCACAAAACGGATTCATTACCCGGCACAGAGAACACTCAAACTACTGACACAGGCCGTTCTGTTTCCATCTTCCACCTGACGTTTAAACGTTCCACCTGATCTAAGACACCAGAATGAAAGACAACTCCCATTTTTTTATTGATAGCGTCTAATCTCCATTTCTGGCTGCCGGCGTCTGATCCTGTCGCACATTGTGGGAGCTGAATTTCAGCAGTGACCTCCCCGGATCGATACTTAATAAGCTTTTGTGCAGTCGGCCCATTTTGCTGCAATCTGCAATTTTTTTTATGTCCATTATGGGAAATCCAGCTGACTATAGGTGAATGAAGTGGAGTTGCAGAATGTATCAGCATCTCACAGCTATTGGTTGATGGACGGCCGTAACTGCAGCAGGCCAATGCGAATGTGAAATACTATCATGCTCACCACTCTCTCACCCAGTATTATGAGCAATTCAATACTCTGGAGGATTTAAAAATGTGCCTCTGGCACTGTGTTCACAGCTCATAAACAACTAAGTAATAAAATAAAAAATAAAAAACAGGTAAATACGAAAAATGTCTGAACATAAAAGCTAATTGACAGTAAGTCCCATTATTCTTATCTGATTGAGTCTGGGGCTGGGAAATATATCTTGAATATTTGCATTACTGTATATTCATGATGATTTTGCTGATTGCGGAAAATTAAGAAACATTGCAAATGTTGCTTTGATTTGTATGCAGTTTTATTTGCCTATTATGTTCCTAAAAAAAAAAAATACAAATCCTAAAAATATATATTTTTAAGATATTTAAATAAATAAATAAATAATGTAAGAAGTACAAACACAGTCTAAGTTCATTTCCATGATTGATTTCAATCTGTTAATTTCACTGAATTACATGAGAAACAACAGGGGAATCCTGAAGCTGTCTTCTGACTTATTCCATTCATCTGAGGATCATTCTGATGTGAGAAGGTGAACGATGGTCACCTGCAACAGGAGCCGAGCACAGGAAGTAGTGTTGGGAGGAGAAAAAACTAATGAGATTGATGAGGCATGTTCAGTCGGAGTGTTTGGTTGGCAGCAGCTGTGCCGCTGGAGTTGAGCTGGTGTCAAAGCTTCATGTGCTACAGATATGAGCGCGCCTTTGATGTGAAGGTAGTGTGACAGTGACAAACTGCCACCTGTCCTGCCAAGGCAAAGTGAGGCTTACATGAAGGTCCCATTAAATTAGAAATGATCACTAATAGAGCAGGTTACCACCTGTCCTGTTGACTACTCAATAGTACCTCAAATATTTCACCCTTTCACCTTCTTTCCCTATTTCCTTTAAACCCCCATCAAATAGGTAAATAGGTGGCCCAATTTTTTTTTTAACCCCAATTATTTTAGTTTAAAAATGTCATTTTCATTTTTGTCCAATAAAGTAAATGGCTCTCATCCTTGGGGCTAATTTTCAATAAAATTTGATTTTTTTAAAAATAAATAAATAAATAAATAAATAAATAAAATATTTTGGCCAAAAATCACTAGAATTACTAGATTATTCACTAGAATATTTTGTTGCACACTCTTTCACCCAACTTAGAGTTTTTTAAAAGAGTTTTTATGTTAAAAAAAAAATAAATAAAACAACAACAACAACAACAACAACAACAACAACCTCTGAACATATAAGCTAACTGATGGCTATATATTTGCATTATATTCATGATTTGACTGATTGCACAAAAAAAAAAAAAAAAATAAATAAAGATTTTCAGTTTTGTCAAAAAATTCTCTAGAATCACCAATTTTACTATTTTTTTTTTTTAACTGCAATTAAATATCGGTATAAAAATACTTCCAAAAGATCCCAAGATATTACTATGGCCTTATTCATTCATTCATTCATTCATTCATTCATTCATTCATTCATTCATTCATTCATTCATTCATTCATTCATTCATTCATTCATTCATCCATTCATTCATTCATTCATTCATCCATTCATTAATTTTTGGGACATGCTACCATGGTAATGTTAGGTTTCTATACCTGTGCCATTGTATTACCATGCTATTCTCTGAATTACCTTGGTGTGCTATGTAAATAAAATGGCATACGTAACTGCCCAATAGTTATTTAAAACTATAATACTATATATCAAGGATCAACACCAGTATATGGTACTGCCACATTACTTCATAACAATACTTGTATAACATATCACATACATAAATTATTCTATTTTATTTAGTGCTGTCAAACAATTAATCGTGATTAATCGCATCCAAAATAAAAGTTTTTTGTTTACATAATGTATGTGTGTGTACTGTGTATATTTATTATGTACATATAAACACACACACACACACACACACACACAGATGCAGTATATATAATCTGAAAATATTTACATGTATATATTTATTTTTGTATAATTCATATCATATACATTTAATATAGAAACATAACATATTTTTCTTAAATATATACATGTATGTGTGTATTTATATATACATATACACAGTACACAGACGTATAAAACAAAAACTTTTATTTTGGATGCGATTAATTGCGATTGATCATTTGACAGCACTAATTTTATTACAAAGAGAGAAAAAAAAATATGTTTAAGCAGTGTTGGGCTGGTTACTCAAAGAATGTAATATATTACTCATTATTAGTTACTCCTTTCAAAGTAATATTTTTACTTTACTTATTGCTTTCTGGCAACAGTAATTAGTTGCACTACTAGTTACATTACTTTTTCTTCACACCCCACAGAAGTTGTATCTTCCAGATAAAATTATTCTAGAATGTTACTAACAACATATATCATTTGACCAAAATCCACTTTGGATCGCAGTCAGAAGTTATTACAAACACTCAATGGTGATTGATGGTGACATTCAAGTAGAAGTGTTGTATTAATTTCATTAATTGTCATGTGTAGCTTGAAGCTAATTGTAATTTATCCGTTACCCATATACGATTATATTTAATTATGTATTTTATCAAATCACATAAGCGTGTAAGAAACTGTTTAATTTTTCAAAAATATTTTTAATTATAGTATAGTACCACATGCTGATCAAAGGGATGTGGGTGGGATGTAATGCCAAAGTACAGCCACAACTTACACAACAGTGTTCAGATCATCTTTTTTTCCCTGACAAAATCAATATAATGCAATATTTTTACTTTTTGTAAGCTTTTCCAAATTCCAAGCTTGTCTGCTGCACTGGGGACATCACATGCATGTGCGAGTCGTGAAAATTATGAAAATAAATCCAGGAATTATTTGATTGTTGGATTTTAAATCAGCAGGGTTGAGCATCAAAAGTAACTAAGCTATTTTATGGATGGTAACTGTAATATTATTACTGAAATCTTATTAGTAATTTTAGTAAAAAAGTAATATTATTACAGTAACTAAGTTACTAGTAATTAGTTACTGCCCAACACTGTGTTTAAGTAACATATTAACATATTAAAGATTGACAAAAACTGAGGAATCATTGTTTAGGAATCTCATTTCATTGCGAATCATTCTTTCTCTGAATTCACAGTCAAAGTAGAACCGATTCTTGACCACGTGACTCATACATGCTCCCACAGAACATTAGTATTCAACTGCACTGCTTTTCTATAGTTTTGCTATGGAATCATGCACTAGATCAATGTATTTGACCACCGCCTTTGCATCTCGTATGACGGCACTCTAAAAACACAGCAAATACTTGACATAACACATCTCTTGTGTTTTTTTTTTGTTTTTTTTTTCATTACACTGCGTTGCATCGTTCTGTGCTAATGGCCCCTAAGTCTGGCTGTCTTTCTTCTGCTCACTGACCCGCACGAGTCCCGCTGTCCCTGATAAGAAGGCCCACGCGGCCGCATCCGGAGGAGCAGAGGAGGGAAGATTGAGAGCAGATGAAGGAGGCTCTGGAGCGGCGGGTGTGGAGCCTCATATATCACTCCCTAAAGGCTGATTAAAAGGCCACAGCGAGACTCAGGCTCTCTGGACTGACTTTCTGACTGACGTCTCTGCCGCTCTGACTCCACGCCTCACACTCACGCTTTCCCTCGCTCTTCGATTGGCCCTCTTGACCTTCTATCCCAGTCTGAGAGGATGATAACTAAAATAAAACACTTAAAAACAAACCAGCCTAACTTGGAAACAGCTGCTGTGTAGAAGAGACAGTTTTATATTTTCCTTCAAGACTGTTTGCCATCTTTCAGTATAAATACCCTTTGGGGAATCTGTGTCATTTTTAGGAGTCTTTTTTGTGACTTGCAACAAAGTAAAACCAAAACAAGATTTTCTTCCCTATTGACAGTTTTGAAACTGACTCCTGCAAATGCAGTCTGACAGGAGAGTATACAATACTGACATAAGATGTGCCAAAAGAATCAAACTAGTCAGAATCAAGGAATCAAATATTTTGGAATCGACTCCCTGTCACTAGCCTATAGTAAAAATACTAGTATTAACATTTAGAAAGACTATATCAAAAATAAAATAGAATAAATAAATAAATGAATGAAAGAGACACAAATGTACTTTGTGTATACACACACACACACACACACACATAAACAAATATATTAATATTAATATGAAAATACTAATATTACTGAATAAATTTAACTTCAATGTGTGCTAATTCTATCTTGATCATCATGGATGTGTTAAATACTGTTAAAATATACTCATCAGCTGATGCAAGATCCATTGTTTATTCTTGTTTATATTTATTCGATATCTACTGTTACAAATCCACTGACCTCACAGCCATGATTCAAAATTTGTATGGAAGCTACTGTACTAATGTCATTTGTTATTCATGGTCACAACATATTTTCAAATAAGCAAGTAAGTAAGTACATCAATTAATAAATACATACATACATTTTCTCTTAAATTAACACTTTTAGTATTAGTAAAGTAGTACTTTTTACCCCTCAGGTCCCTTCAGTGAGTTCATACTGAATGAAGTGTCATCAGCTTAAAAGTAGGTTCAAACATGGCAGTTTGATGCTTTGAGTGTGTGTATGTGCTGTATTTTAATAAATGCATTGGCATGAAGGCGAAATGTAGGCCAAGGGGTGGAAACAATATGATGAAATACTTTCATAAAAACGAGGACAAACTGTACACATTTTTGAAAGTTTCTTTAAACTGGAACGACAGATCTAAAATGAAGCGACGGTGAACAGAAGCGGTATTCAGTGCAAATGTGCAGTCTGGTTCAGAAAACTGTTACAGTTTCACACCTCAGCAACTCCTTTTCTTCATACTAAACAAAGCGTCGCCCCACGGGACACATGTTTTCTGGCCTTGGGGCGAAAAGTTCGACCAGCAGCCCTTCTACAACCCACAAATGCAATGGATTGTGCAACTTGGCCTATTTCCTTCTAGGCTTTACATTCCCTGAAGGACAGAAGAAAACAAATAAAGAGCGGAGGTCTTATTTTTCCAGTCGGCTGGCCGGTGGAGGGCCGAGCACGTGTCTGTGTGTGGAGGCTGGCGTGGAGCCGGAGCTCTGTGCGCTGGGGTTGGGTGTGGGTGACTGGAAGTCTTGTTTGCAGTGCCGTTGCACCGCCGACAGACCCTCTAGGGAGGCACTGCTGTGTTTTTTTCCCTCTCTGGATCCAGGTCTCTTTTCCTTCACTTACTTACACAGCTGGTCTGAGCAGCAACACTGTGTAGCTCGTACCAACCAGCTATGCACAATCCCATGACATTGCAGCAATGTCACGATGAAGCCGCTGCAGCGCAGCACAGAGATACAGACATATACTGATGTACCTAACACTCGTGACAAACTAGGTTCAATGTGTTCATGACACAAAAAAGATGTGATAGATAAAAAAGATTTTAGCGTTTTAGTACTTTATCTTAAACTAAACAAAAATTTTAAATTATATACATGTTACATGATATAAGGTGAAATGTGAAATTATATTCTGCTGTTCTTTTTAACTTTTTATTCAGGAGTCTTTGATTCTCTGATAGCCAACACAAAAAGTGAAATATGAGTACATAAGTAAATTAATTATAATTTAAAATAACAGTTTCCCATTTTAATATTCTTTAAAATACAATTTATTGTATAATTTATTCCTGTATTTAGAAGTATATTAAAATAGGAAACTGTTATTTTGAGTTGTACTAATATTTCACTTTTTTTCTGTCTTTTTGATCAAATAAATACAGCTCTGATGAGCAGAAGAGACTTAGAAAATACTGATCCGAAACTTTTGAACAGGCTTGTCTCCAAACCCACGTGCCTGCCTTTGCTCACCACATTTGGGTATTCTTAAATCTATTTATTTATAAATACGTGTGCAAAATTTGCCTCGTAAATGGAAGGTTAATCACATTATTTTCTGGAGAAAACCCCAGGCATTGCTGTGTCGTGAGGTACACAGAGTGCCAAACACGCAGTTGTTTCGGAGGAGTGCTACAAGTCACGACCCCTTAAGAGAGCCAGCACGTCAGATCCATTCACGAGCATTTGATCCAATAAAGATCACAGCCCTCCACACCACCGAGCCATTCACTCATCTAATGACTCATTACAAAAGCCCAGCAGAGAGACAAAGAGTTTTCCCAAAGAAGCAGTGAGTAGGAGATCTGTGCATGTGTTTCCCATCATGCCGAGGGAGAGGAAGCCCAGCTAATATTCTACCTGCTGAGAGAAACTGTTTTACGGGAGACTTGTTCCCACAATACAAGTGTAGGCCAATTAGTCTTCTAATCAACTTAATAGGACTAAGAGCTGCTTCTCATTCACCTCCTTCATCCCTCTCTCCTCCGTTTCCTCCTGCTATGAATTATAGCTGAGCTTTAAGGGTTTTGTGGGTTTTAATTCACGTCTGTTAGCTTTGAGGTCATTATATGCTAGTGTACTAAAAAAAGTCAACAAAATAAACCAAGGTTTTCTCTTCCAGGTAAATGGACCATATCATTTAGAATACGGGGCTTTTACAACATCGCGTCCCATTCATCTTAATAGCGAAGTTACGTAGATGTATTGTCAACAGAATGCTCAAAAGGGACCGTCAAAATAAAGTGCTACCAAAAATGGCATCCTCAAAACCTCAAAAACAGTCCCAAGCTCTTCACTAGCAACCATCCTGCCACTGAATACACAGATATCAATGATACTTTTTGGTCCATTTGAGATGGATTAACCCAGGTTTTTTATACTTTGCATGGTTTCACTTTATTTTGATGGTCCCTTTAACACATTCTATTGACTATAAGTAATGTTGCACCTACATTTCTACTTACTCTCATTCGAGTGTTAGTATTGTATTAGTTGACTGGTAGGGTTAGGGTTAGATTAAGTTGACACGTTCTTGCAAAGTTACTTATAGTCAGTAGAATATATGTTGGGAGACCAACACAATAAGAAGTTAGTAGATATGAAGCAGACAGTCTACTAATACTTTTATGAGAGTTTGTTGACATGTAGTTGCAACATTACTTAGTGTCAACAGAATGTTCAAAAGGGACCATCAAAATAAAGTGTTACCCTTTGCATTCTCAAGTATCGATTCCAAAGTATAAAATATATTATTATTCATGAAAAATATTTCAGATCTTATTAAATTTCAAAGGTATGAAATTTAATTAAATTTGTGATAGTTCACCCAAAAATGAAAGTTAATTTACTCAACCTCAAGTTGTTCCAAACTGTAATAAAGTTCAGGCCAGTTCAGCCCTTTTTTAAAATTATTTCTTGTTTCTTGCTTTAAAAACATGCAAACAACTGGAATCGGCCCATTTGCTTGTTAAAAAAGAAGAAGAAGAAGAAGAAGAAGAAGAAGAAGAAGAAGAAGAAGAAGAAGAAGAATCACAATCAGCAAATCCATAACCAGTACACAAAGGAAAGAAAGAAAGAAAGAAAGAAAAATAAAAATTCAATTCAATTTAAAAATTACAATAAAAATATTTTTTTTTATCAACACTTGATCATGGGCAAGTTTCATTAAAAAAGCAACATTTTGAACAAAAAGCAAAAGTCCAAGACTATGTCTGGATCGGATTCAGAAAGATGTTCAAAACATAGATGGACTACAGTAGATCACTTCCATCAACACCTCCAATAAAAGGGTCAAGCCACCATGGTCAAGCTTCTAATGCTGACCAGCCAAATCTTGCCCTCAACCAACCAGCAATGGCAAATAAGGGTTCATAGCTGTGCCATGAATTAAAAATAAATAAATAATTAAAAAAGCTAGACACCATTTGCCCCAACTTCCTGTTTAAATAGTAAACACACCAACACCAACTGCACTCGCCAAGCGATACCATGGGATCTTTATTCAGCTATAGCAGCCTGTTCCCCCGTGGCACCACTGAGGAAAGATCAGTGAACAAAGCTAACATCTCCCTCCATCTCCCACCAAATGAAGCTCTTGATTATTAATGAAGACGCAGCTCATGTGGGGTGAAGGCTGTGCACTGCAGGAATGAAAAAGAATACATTTACAGATGATCGCATTTGAGATGCATTCGTAATGTTGGCTTTTGGGAGATAAAAGAAAACATAATTATCGCGTCCTATCAGACTCTGTGTTTTCCTTCCCAGATTTATGTCGTCCCTTCACTTCTCATTCCATCTGTCCGCTTTTATTGTTTTGCATTTAGCATGACATAAATCAAACCTTCAATCTTCTCATTTCAATATGCCTTCCCAGCCTTTAAAAGCGACAGAAGACAGAAAGAGAGAGAAAGGAAAGCACGGAAAAGAGAGAAAGCGACCGAATGCATTACGTTAATCAGAGCAAGCCCCCTCTCAGCCATGAGAAAGCATGCCCTGGAGTCCTACATAAATGAGGTTTATTTTTGGCAACAGAATGAAGAATCTTATTTAAGGCTAGACATGTTAAATGCCTTGTCTTTTATGTATCAGCCCAAGGGTAATATTTTTGGCTGAATTTTAAGGGAAATAAGGTGCAGCGGCTCGTAGCCTAAAGCTGGTGTGGCGACTGCTGGCTTTGTGTGTAAAAGAAACCGCAAAAAAATGGCATCTTTGGACACAGTCCCTTCTCCCGCCTCGATTCTGCTGATGCGAGAGCTTTGTCCGAAGATTAATGACAGGCATTTGGCTTCCCGAATCCAACACAGAGGCTAAAAAACAACCCTCCTCCAGAAGAGCTCCACACCCTGCAGAACAATCCACCGACTTTGTGAAGCAATTTCTCCCTCTCCACCATTTTATAGCAATATCGAATAAACAACAATAGAGCAGGTCTGCTTCAGAGGCAGGAAATCGGATTTGGACTGCCCTGAAATGGCGATGAAAGTCAGATCCAATAATGCTGTATGCTTGAGACCTCCCTTCAACTCCATCGTCTATGTGACATCCGCATGCACGTGTGCTACGTTCAGAGAGTCAGATAGCAGGATAGTCCTACATGATACCGCCTTTGATAAAGCTGTTCTGTTGTTTGAACAAACAGTGAGGACAGCTTTTGTTTTGCAGGCATGTCAATATCGACAAAATAATTCATTGTTATTTTGCGCAACTTATACAGTACTACTTGTTAGAATGCAAGAGTAAAGCTTTATAATTTTATTTATTCATTTATATTTGCTAGTGGTCCACCGATATTTTGCTAAGACCGTTATTTGACATTTTTAATTATCGGCCTTGGCCAATCAGTTTTTTGTTTGTCCAATGTGTCTACCATCAGTATTCAGCAAATGCACGTTATTTCAACATGTCTGATAAACATTTAATTTCACAAATGCATTTTTTGATCCAGCTATAATCCAGCTGTAAGATGTTTACTACCTATAAAATAAATAGTGTGATTTATTGGCTTTATATCAGCCATCGGTCACCCTGCTCTTTAAGATATCGGCATGGGCCACTCAGTCAACCACTAATATTTATATTAATATATATATATATATATATATATATATATATATATATATATATATATATATATATATATATATATATATATATATATATATATATATATTTTTTTAGATTTACTGGTTAATATTTATCATTTATTTTTAAAAATATAATTTATTTATAAAAATAACATTTTAACAATATTATTTAACATTTTTCAAATATACAAATGTTATTTTTTCTTTACAAAGACTACTTATAAATTATTCTTTGTGATTATTATAAATATGTAAATATTTATATAATGTTTCAATGCTGTCCGCAGCAACATACCAGTGCTGCTTTTGGAAAACAGATACAGTACATGCCCATTGGCTATATCAAGTTTCAAAGCTGGATGTTCAACATCAATTATTTTCAAGTAGTTTTGTTGCACTTTTACAAACAGAAAGTTTGTTAACTTTACAAAACAGAAAGTACAAACAGAATGAAATGGCATGCAGCACCAGTACTTAAAGCAAAGCATTGTGGGTATTGTTATTGGGTATTGTCTATTTATTTCGTTCTCAGCGGGAGGCAGAATCATACCAAAGAGTCTCAAAGGATATTTATTAATTCATTGCAAAATAAGTGCTATTCAGAGAGGAGCGTGGAGGAGAACGAGAGGTTTGACCTTAACGCTATCAGATAACTGAACCCTGGAGACTCTCTCTGTGTCCTTCACATGGTATATCAAGTGCATCCTGCATTGTTAACGTATTATGATATTATATAAGTGTATTACGATATTATGTATCACAGTACTTCAATGCATATGTTTTGCTATGGATGTCTATAGAGTCAAAGCCTGATTCTCATAGGGGTCTGCCCACCGTCATCAACACCAGATGCAACATTTCAACAAAACCATACACTCCCTGTAGAACCCTCCCTTCCATCTCTGTTTGCTCAGTCGCATGAATCGGTCTTGAAAATCTGCCAAACAGGCCCACAGTCTCACATTCCTCCCTCCTCTGGTCCAGACTGTATTTGTGTCATCACTGAGTAACATTTGAGTAACATTACTTTTGGCTGGGCATGCATGGCTGGGTCTAAGGCATTGACAACACTCTCAGCGGGTGATTAAAGACGGCATGAAAACAAAAATGGAGTTCTGTGGCTTGTAGTCCATGTCTATTAACTTTAAATGTCAACAATATGCTAGCGTGCAGTTAAAAATGGAGAAAAATATCATTCTGTCTTGTCCTGAAAAACAAACCAAAAATATTGACGAATCATCCTGCATCCAAGGACGTGTCCAAATTTTTTATCCAATCAAATGCACTCTAGAATGAGAATGGCCTTCCCCCAAATATCAATATAAAAAAGTAATGAATACTTTTATTCATCAAGGATGCGTTACATTGATCAAATGTGGCAGTAAAGAAATGTATAAAGAAGATTTCTATTTCTATTTTTTTCAACATTGAGAATAATAAGAAATGTTTCTTCAGCACTAAATCACTAAAATCTGAAGGATCACGTGACACTGAAGACTGAAGTAATGATGCTAAAAAAAATCAGCTTTGCATCAAAGAAATAAATTACATTTTAAAAAATATTCAAATAGAAAACACTGTTTTAAATTCGAAAAATAATGTAAATTTTTACTGGTTTCATTATGTTTTGATCAAATAAGTACAAGGTTGGTAAGCATAAGATTCATCCCCGCCAGCCAACACCATAATTTTTGATCATTTTCACAAAAAACGAATTGTCCCCGGAATATTTTGTTGTATTGTTTGTTGTATGAACAAGCAATATATAAAAACAAAGAACAGAACCTGCTTTTAAACAAAAATGCTGTTTTTTTTTTTTATTCTATCTCCATGCATTCAGTAACGTTAAGCAGTTTTGATTTGTATGCCGTTTCATTTTTGATGTTCACTTATTTTAAACGCATCTGCTTACACTGTCACATGTTTCTGCTTCCTCTTCACCATGTTTTGATCCTGAGATTCAGTACTCTTTGAGAAGATGCGTAATAGCGCCCCATACTGTACAGTGAAAACATGGAGAGCCGTGAAAAATTGTAAACATCATCTGTTCGGATTTCCCAGATTTCCTTACAGAGACAATCTGAGCAGAATCTATCAGTTCCCCCAACATCCCTCACCCTGCTCATAGTAATCACACGGTTCCAGAGCACCTTTTAGATTACCCATATTCTCGGTGGATTAGTCGGGTCTAATCTGCTCAGCAGGCCAAGCATAGCTCCAGTATTTGTGTTTCCATCATTCCAGGCACGGACAGCCTCCTGTGTAGCACGTCACAAGTCGCCTGGTGCGGAGGAGTCCGCTAATGGGGTCGTGAGAGGAGAAGCTATACGTTACAAGAGACTCAATTTCCTCGTACATCGTTATCTCAGCCCCTTTTTCATTAGCTGTCTCTCCATTCAGCCTATTTCTGTAGGTTTCGAGTTCTCGCTTACAACCCGTCTCATTTGTAAACACGCCTGCGCTCCATTCATTCTCTTGCTCTCTGTGGTGCTGATGTAGCTGACTTTGTGAATGTGTCCTGAGAAACATGTCTCCTCAATTCATGCTCACAATCACACTTAGATTACCCAGAAACCCTCCGGTGAGGAATAAGGAGACACAGCAGGCATGATTTAATGAGCGATGGAGGATTCCCTAGAGCAAACACACATATACCACCATGTTTGCACACGTGAACGCAGCATCGGCCGGAGCCTCCGGGGAAAGAGCAACAGAATCCATCATATGACCTTCAAGGCCAAGTGTCTCTCCTGGTCCAGATAACGGTGGGATACTTGTAACCTGCCAGTCAAACACAAAGGCAGGGATTTTTGCATAAGCGTGAAGGGCAGGGTGATCTTGACTTTCTGTCATACTGCGTGTATCAAACTAGCCTCTGCTGCAGATACGGCCAGCGAGCGTCAGGGAACGCTGCCAAACAAAAATGTGCTGCCCAGAGGAACACGGTATTGTTCAGAGCTTAGCTCAGGAGATTTATTGTCTTATTTAGGTATCAGTTTGGTGTCAGATGTTTCTCCTAAACTTCTTTCCTGACAGGATGAAAAACAAAAGTGTGGATTTGTTCACCATTTAGCCTCACTGCTTTACTGGAGATTCGCAAATGTCTAGTCCCCTAAATGATCAACATGATCAAAACTTTCCTGAAAAACCTGTTGTACATAATCTACTACATGCCGTAGCTCAAATTTTTTAGCATGTAAAAGGACTTTTAGTATAATTGCAAAAATGCCCACACAGGTCTTTCTAGCTGAAATCTTTACTGATTTTTCTTATAAAGTAAACATATAAACATAAAACGTAAGAATAATTTTTATATTGTTAGTAATATTTTAACATGAACACTTACTGGACTATATCAATTTAGGCTTACTTGATTATCCATGCATCATTTTTTTAGAAAAAAATCATGTTAAAATGTGACCATCAAATATGATTATCAGGATTTTGAGGAACATTTATATATGATCTCTCGATCATTATTGTATTGGACAGCATTATATGTTTTGCCCCCAGAATGAAAACTACAGAGCTCTAAGTATTTACTATAAATATCATCTTACTAAGCCATTTAATGATATAGAGTGAAAACAGATACTTATTATAAGCATTTGATGTAAATAGTCTGTTAAACTTTTATGAAAAGAAAAAAAATACTGACAAGCTATTAGGATTTCATCTTTCTTTTTGGTCATACAATTATCAGCATCTGCACTAATAAATGAATGAAATGACATGTTTTTTCCTCCTTGAATATGTGTTCCATGTTCTCACTATATATGAGCCATAAAAGCTTGATCTATCAAATATAATACTCGTCAAAAAACACATATGCAAACTTTGCAAGTTTGCCAAATATGTATATTGTCTAAACTGTTCCATTTAAAAAGTGATAGATATTATTTAACATATCATGTTTTACAGGATTAAAGAGATCTAACTTGTGTGTGTTTCTCTATTGGTATTATTAAACCCTATTACATGAAAAAGGAAAGAAAAAAAAAAAAAAACATGGCTTGAACATCTAATTTTGTTACACATGCACACTTGAATGGAACAGACTTGAATGACATTTACAAGAACGTTAGGCTCCAGATAAACTCCATAGCGGGCATGTACTGTAGTTGCCCGGAGAGGGACAGTGGTAAAGGTGTGCGTGCGCTCTCAGCGAGTGATCAGCGGCGTAATGTCACTGGCTTTTATAAGAAATTAATCTTAATGTCACTCTTCCTGCATACTCTGAATGTCAGTGCCGTTTAATTGGCTGCTCAAATGGCACTGTTGTTTGTGTCCAAAGGCAACAGATGAGATGCGGGCAAATAAGGAAACTTAAAAAAAAAAAAGAAAGAAAAGAAACCTCTATATTGGTCTTTCTGGTGTAGCGTCACACTCCACTGGCTAGCTGCTGCTGAGGTGAATGTTTCAACGACAAAACCAAAAGGAAAATGTAATCGCTGCTATGATTAAACCAGAGGTCACATGCCGTTTATAAGAGTCTGCCTTACAAGCCCTGACAACTAGCAATCGGTTTGAGGTACAAGGGTCTATTTTTAATACAAAATAAGGCCACACTTTATATTAGGTGGCCTTAACTACTATGTATTTACATCAATTGTGTACTTATTGTGTTCATATTGTATTGCAAAAAACTTCTGCTGCTATTGAGGTGGGATACGGGTAAGGTTAGGGAGGGGTTTGGTGGTCTGGGTAGGTTTAAGGGTGGGTTAAGGTGTAAGGGATGGTCAACAGTGTAATTATAAATGTAATTACAGAAATTAATTACAGATGTAATTACATATAGGTATTTTTTTAAAATATAAGTACAATGTAAAAACATGTATGTACACAATAAGTGCATTGTATCAAATTATTAATTTCAATGTAAGTACGTTGTAGTTAAGGCCACCTAATATAAAGTGGGACCCAAAATAATAATTAAAACAATTCCAAAAAAAACAAAAGAAAAATATATTGATATTATTATTATCATTATTATTATTATCAGCAGTTTGTAACTGTCAAGCAATGAAGAATATTTGACTAAGAATTCACATTAACTAAAATTTGATTTATGAGTATGGCTCATCAATCAAAATTAGCAAAAGGAGCAAGTAAAATATGTAATTATATGCATAAAATTCTAATATTAAATCCAAAAACACATAGCAGTTGCATTCTTTCAAAACCCATGTGTTAGCAATCAGGTTAAACAAAAACTGTAGCTTTGTCACACTGTAAGGTATAAAAAAATTAATTAAGATTTTAGAAACATGTGCCTTCTTTACATGAGGTCATGGCAGTGCCTTTTAAACTAGTAAGACTGCATGATCAAGGTTGAAGGTTAATGGCACCCAAAAAGTCACTTGGCTGTGACAGCTACATGTCCTTTCCAGTACCCATAAAAGGTGTATTAAACACAGCAGGCCTTTAATCATGTAAGGAAACCTGGAACAAGCATTGTTTATACAATAAAATGTCCTGGATTATCAACTTTACAGAGACATGGAAATGAGGTGAGAGTCTAAAATGGCCCCATCTCCACATCTCCAGTACCAGACTATACACAAGCCAATACTGAAGCCAAACGCACAATGACTAGATGGTCACCTTAACACAACAATTTCAACATCTACATGTGAAAAACACAGTCTCTATGTTCTTGAACAGCAGAACGGTTTAAACGACTCAGAGAGCATGACACAAATACACTGAAAACACGTTCATGTGCGCTAACACAAACATTCCCGTTGCCAGTAAGAGCTGCTGGATTAAACAAAGCAGACCTGAACCTGTCAAGAGAAACGGTGTGGTGGCTGTGAGAGCCGCACATTTCCTGTTAAGTCTCACAGACACGCACACTCCTGTCACACAGCCGAACAGCTCCTCTCTACTGCAACCATATACAGGCATGATGGGAAGCCCTTGCCTTTCATGGGAGAGAAAAGGCTGGAGGGAAGAGAGAGAACGAAAGAGAGAGACAGCGAGAGATAGGCCTAATCGGCCAGGACTTTTGTCATGTGTTATTTTCCATGCTCATATCAATCACGTCATACAGAAAGAAACTGACCTAGGTAAGATGTAGGAGAGGGGAGAGAGAGACAGAAAGAGGAAGTGGAAGAGAGACACACTTTTTAGATTTTGCCTTTTCTCTGCAGTATTTTTGCACTTAAAACAGACTTGAGGGATAAGGATTGCAATTTCCATTTGAGAAGTCCTGCACAGAAACAATAAATGGTAATTACTGAAAGTTTCAATAATCGTTACAAAAAAGGACAAAAGGGCACCGACACCTTTAATTAGCTTAACCAGCAAGACTACACCGGTCAACTGGCTTCACCACAAACACTATGTTAATCCACCAGCTTCACCAGTGAGTACCTTTGTTTTCCATGCCATTCCACCAGATAAACCTTCTGGAGACTTGAGAACAGGGATGTCCCCACTAGACTTAACTAGCATAACCAGCAACACTACACAGGTAAACCAGGTTCACCAGAGACACCATGTTGATCCACCAGTTTCACCACCTAAGTTTTGTTAGCAAGCACCTATGTTTTGCAAGCCATTCCATCATATGAACCTTCTGGAGACTTGAGAACATGCCTTGAGTCCCCACTAGACTTAACTTGCCTAATCAGCAAAACTACACCATTTAACTGGCTTCACCAGAAATACCACACATATCCACCAGCTTCACCGCCTAAGTTTCGTTAAAGAACACCTATGTTTTGCAAGCCTTTCCACCAGATAAATCTGGAGACTTGAGAATAGGGATTCTTGGAGTCCCCAGTAGATATCTTAACTAGCTTAATCAGCAAGGGTATCCATTCTACCAATGTATTCTTATGAACAGCCTCACTTTCCCTGGTCCAGAAGGCAGGCCAGCATTAAACTCAGCAGCCTGAATTCAAGTACAGCAGCTGCTCCATCTCAGCAAGAAATGTGACTTAACTGTGACATGGAGCAGATTCCTCTGTCCTATAGGACGATCTGCATGACTGCACTTTAGGAGTTTGCTCTCCACACTGCAACTCTGGGGAACAGCGGCAGGCTCATTATAAATGGATGACAATAACTGCTGCCACGCATGCACATTAGAACTGACATACTTTAATGGAGGCAGTTAAAAAGCCACAACATTTTTAAACAAGTTATGGGAATTACAACTGGCTTATTGATTTGCGCTCACATTAAAACAAGTGGCTTCACTTGTTACAGCAATGATAGGACATGATTGCACAGACATGGGAAAGGCATGAGAGGTGCCACTGTGGACATCAGCACAACCAAAATAGCCAAACCAAATCTGATTATTTATTTCATAAATAATACACAGTATGTGCATGTCAGTGATGCAAGAGTGGAGGAACCAAATTGACTGCTGTCCTGTGATGGATGACTTACTCTTTGCTATGGTCTGTTACATATATATGCAGTTGTGCAGGTCAAAAGGGCCCAGAAATATGACAGAAATGTGTGTCTTCCCAGCCAACATAATACGACCTGACAGTCCAAGTAATACTTTGGCAATCCAATGAGGGAAACTCTACCATTTCGTAACTTAATTCTCATTTGCAAAGAAGGAAGAAATCATCCACACACTCATAAACATATCTGACATCTTCTGACAACATATTTGAAAATTTTTACACAATCCTGCAATCACATCACTTTCTGACTTACGGCTAGCTCACAGTGTCAAACAAATGCTGAACTTTGTTGGATCAGTGTGTTGAATCCTTTGGTGTTTGTTGAGCAAGTACCTTACAGAAGATGCACCTTTTGTACCTTATCTAGGTGTACCCTTAACGGTACTGCCCCAGTACCATGCAGTTGCACCACCAGTGTAAAATGTATAAGGTACTGGAATATATCAAAATATCATGAAATATATCAAAGTGCCATGGATGTAATATGCTTTTTTGTAAGCTGCATGGGTTGTTTCACCTACCATAGTCTACCTTTCCCCCTACAGTCCTGTTGAGAAAATAATGTACCTTCGCATCAGTCATCTGAGGCTGAGTTTCCCAGCTGCCCTTCCATGGATTCACAGCCATCCATCTCTTTAGCTGCTGCCTGGTGAGCCACAGCAAGAGGCAAGTTTCTATCTTCCTCTCTCTCTTCAATCTCTCTCTGTTCTCGTTCTCTCAGAACAGTTGGAGCTCTGGCATCAGCAGTAAGTCAAGAGCCCACAAACAGGTAAAAGGCACACGCCTAACTTTACATAGTAAAAACCATCTAGCTCTGATGTAAGGGTTATTTGTGCTGGGGTCCATATGGTTTTGGTATCTCTGGCTGTGATATAGTTTGAAGTATTAAATTAGCCATTAGATTAATCTTCGGTTTTCCTCTTCACCAGGCTTGGGTCTTGTGGAGATAATGGTCAATCCAATTACAAAAAGTAATAAAATTACAATGTACATACATTTACAAGCATAGAGAAAGAAGAAAGTGAAAAAACCCTGAACTCCTTTGACCTCTTCTGGGAAATCCAGCTTAAGCTTGTAGTTGGAAGCTGGTTTCTACATGGTCCAAGCTGTCCATCTTGGAGCAATAATAAAACAGCTACCAGATGGCCATACTGTACAATTAAAATATGGCCAAACTATTGAACTACCTAATGACCAGATATGATCAGATAATTATGAGGTTGAACAAGGAAATTATTTTGGATAGACTAATGGCTAGCTTGAACCAGATAATGACCAGTTGGACCAGCTAGAATAGAATAACCGTGATGCAAAACATAACTACCATCTTAAGTTGCATTTTCCATTTTTTCAGAGAGGTATAAAACTAGATGCACTCTTAATAATGTCCTCTTTGATGAACGGCATAGGCCTTTGCTCTTCATTTTTTTCATTGTCTGTCTCTCCCCAACATTCCTCATTCCTCGTTCTCTCACTCTTTCATTAGCTGTCACACAGAGATGTTCCCCTGAGAGCTGCAGATAAAAGCTAGTGAGCGTAGCATGTTGCAGTGACCCTCCCTTAACCGTGCGGACCATTATCAGTGACAAGCTTTCATCCTCAGACCTGCTCTCACCTCGCCCGAGGCCCAAGGGTCTCATTCTCATTGTAAATACTGCTCTGCTTAACCCTGCCAGAATCAGTGAGGCCACAAGGTTAACAGAGCAATGGGTGGCCATCTTTTTTCCCTCTGCTCTTACCACTTTGAGTCTTAGGCTGGAAGTCAAATGGGGGCTGAAAGCATCATGGTGTAAGTAAGTCCTTGAGGTTTGGCAATAAACATAAGACTTTGCCTTCTCTTCAAATCAGATGCTGTGATGTAAACGGCTTCCGTTTATCACCGGTGGAAGGGGCTTTTACATTTATCAGGCACGCTTAAGTAACTCCTATGAACTTTGACTCTCTGTAGGGGTTCGATAACCAGTTGACAAAAATCCGATTTTGGGTTATCTAAGGTGTCTACGGTTAACAATCATTTCTTCAGTTCCTTCATCACATCCAGGCAGTCTGAGGTGCTTTATTAGAGCCGAGAGGTCTGTGACGGTGAATCTTCCTTTCTGATTAATTCAGCTGCTGCACCGGGACTTGATGGGACTTGAACCAATTTAATCACACAGATGAGAAAGCCAGCCATGCCATTACTGCATTTAAAATAAAAATATACTTGTAAGGGTCCCTGAATAGGGGCCCTGAATCAGCAGTCATTCAGAGCAGCATACGTATTCACAATTTGGCAATTAAGAGTCGCCTTTCAGTGGGTGCGCCTGTCTTAAAAGAGGAAGAGAAGGCACATCTGAATAGGAGGGGGTTTAATTGCCTTTGCTTTTAAGTCCTGATTTGTTGAAGGAGAAACTCTGATTTGGAAGATGGGAGGATGAAAACAGAGGGACCAAGAGAGAGAGAGTTGGCATCTCCTAGATTGCACTGCTCAGGCAGAGAGAAGGCCTTGCTGTGCCAATGAGAAAACACAGTGAGCCGAGCCAAATCTTCTCGCATCTGGGACTGAGAGCGAGTGGGCTGCACACACTCGTCCCCTCCCATCAGCCATTCCTCCTCACACTATAAACATCTGGTGTCCAAACCACACATTGAAACCTGATCCCTAGACTAGGACTCCAAGCCAACACGGGGTCATTTGATTGGCTGAGAGCGGGCCAGGGCATTCCAATGATTCACTCCCACCAATAAGACATGATGGTTCTGAAGGGCCTCATTGGAAGGCTTGTTGTTATTCTAAATGGTCCAGACATTAAAAAAAAATCATATTCAGAGAAGCAATGAACCAAGAAAACATGCTCTCTCTGAGGACAAATGCCATAAAAAAACGACAGAGTAAGCCAAGCATACCTCGTTTTACTCAGACATTCTCACACACAAATGACTGTCAATTTACACATTTAGCAATTTTGTGAACTTTGAATCATTCTCCACTGACAGTGATGAGCTTCAGAAATTCCTTGTGGGGTGAATAGCTTCAGCAGATATTACCATGTAATTTCTGTCCATTACTCTTTCCTGCTACATAGAGATGGCAATCGTTCAAACAGTTGATTTGCTGGAAGTGGAATTCCTAGTGAAAGCATCCAGAGACAGAAGTTTCCATCATTCCATGACAATAAATCCCAGTTTTTTCATGATTAGCGCATTAGTCCTGATGATGATGAGGAACGGCATCTGCGTCGTGATTATTTGCCTGAAGTCTGAACACGAATTGACCTTGCAAGAGAGCAGATCAGCCTGCTTTCTTCTGATGACATGAAAGAGGGTAAATTTACTGAAGATGATTTGTTTTATCTATTTATATCTCAGTTCAGGCTAAACTCATAGTTTTGTCAAGGTCTACGAGTCCATACTATATCAGATTAATTCATTGCTAAACTAAATACAATCCATATTTCATAATTTGATTTAAAAAAAAAAGAGAAGTCTACAAAAGAATTCCCTACCTGGTCTCATGATGAAAAAGTACCTCTGGGAACGTTTTTGCAAGATGCGAAATACGTACCAATAAGTACGCATCACACTTGGTCAGCCGGCACAGAAGTGGACTTAGGAAGTGGAATCCTTAGATACGAATCTCATCAAAAACATGACTCGTGATGAAAGACCTGAAAGATGAGAGCTCGAAAAACAAGCTAAAACAGCATAATTGCGATTGTGTTTTTCGTCACAATTGCTTTTGTTCATACTATCTGGTGGGTTTAGGTGTAGTGCAGATGGTACGTTATTTAAAAACGTCACAGAACATTAGACTAAAGCGCCTCTCAACGGACACGTACAAAACCAATGTCACATAAAACGTACCATATGTACATTCATCCCATCCGAGGAAAAAATAACCATTTATGCCAATGCACATCAAGCTGAGTTTTGTAAATGGCACATAAAAAATACCTAAATCTATTGTTAAACAGATAACATACGTGTGATCGCAAATCTGTTGAATTTTACAGTAATTCAATATGACTACAACAGAAGCCTAAACTTTGTACTCCACATTTCACTTCACAGGTGAATGCCTTACTGCATCACATTCAATGCAATTTTTACCACCTGCCAAAGCCATATCACCCTGCAGCCCAAGACCGGTTGCCCATGGAAGCTAAGCAGGGCTGAGCCTGGCCAGTACCTGGATGGGAGACCTCCTGGGAAAGCTAGGTTGCTGTTGGAAGAGGTGTTAGTGGGACCAGCAGGGGGTGCTCACCCTGCAGTCTGTGTAGGTTCTAACGCCCCAGTATAGTGACGGGGACACTATACTGTAAAAAAGCACCGTCTTTCCGATGAGACGTTAAACCGAGGTCCTGACTCTCTGTGGTCACTAAAAATCCCATGGCACTTCTCGTAAAAGAGTAGGGGTGTAACTCCGGTGTCCTGGCCAGATTCCCTCCACTTGCCCTTGTCTATCATGACTTCCCAATAATCCCCATCCACTTGATTGGCTCTATGACTCTCTCTCCTCTCCACCTGTAGCTGGTTTGTGGTGAGCGCACTGGCGCCGTTGAGGAGAGACCCCCCACATGATTGTAAAGCGCTTTGGGTGTATTGCAATACACATTAAAGCACTATATAAATGCCTCATTCATTCATATATAAATGCCGCATTCATTCATTCATATCTACCATGGCATAAACAGTACATGCATGATCATGAGCATCATCTCGATCGGTAGACATAACATCTTATATACCACCAAACGTATGTGGATTCGCCAAACTGAAACTAATCCTGCACACTTGTGAACAAATTTCTCTCAACACGCTCTCCCTGTCTGAACGAAGAGAGACAGAGACATAATTAATTTGTTCTTTGGTGTCTCTCCGTGTTGTCTTATGCTAATCTTTTCATCACAGCTCACTGTATCATTTTGTTATCATTCATTTCAGTAATAATCCTCCGGTGAAGTTGAAGCTGATGTTGTGTGCTCTGCTGAAACCCCCCCCCCCCCCCCCCCCACACACACCCACCCAACCCCACTCTCAAACTCCTGTAGATTGGTCCGAGGCAAATACAATCAGATTGATTCGGAAGTCGCTGAAGTAGAGGTGTACAGATGTACTTGTTTAGGCTGGATTACACTCCATTAAGCGAGTGCGAGGAGAGAGGTGACCTACCATACTTCTCACAGAAGCAAAGGACAGTCTATGCTGTGATATTGTTTGACCAAAAACTGATTCATGAAATCATATCGCACTATTTAAGAGAGTGAAAATTTATATTCTACAATGAAAAGTAGGCATTTATTTACAGATCAAGCCAAACCTGTTCTGTCTATGCCATGTGAACATTTTTGTATACTTTGACATTTCAATAAGAAGCCAATATAAATTTCCATTTAAGCCAACTCAGTTTTGGAGGTCTATCCAAATGGCAGTTCTAGCCTACTGTTTTGAAATGCCTGTTTGCAAACACAGTAAAAAGAGTTTGTTTTCAAAAGTAGCGCATTTTGCTCCTGGTTCAATAAACGTGAATATTAAAGCTGTTAAAATGACTACAGGGATTTCTCCTGCACACTGAAAACCTTGCTGTTTTAACTCATGTGTGGTGGTTTTTAGGAATTATGAAATGAGTGAACAAACAACGCTAAACAAAATGTTCCAGCGTTCTGCACTAATTCATTTAGAGCTAAATTGCACCGTTGTGAATGAATCCCCCGGGGCGTCTCTCCATGAAGCTAATTGAGCACTTGAGGAGCTCAAACTTGCAGCTACTCCTGATTAATGTACCTGTGACCATTTGTAAGACGGAGAGATCTGAGAGAATATGAATGAGTCAGAGTGCGCAAGGAAAAGGGGTCATTCAGACTGTTAAGAGACAAATTAGCATTCCTGCTAATCGCACAAAGAGGCAGACAGGGAGACGGAGAGCTCTCGGAGGCGCTATCATTAAGAACTGCTAAATAGCTTTTCATTAGCGCGTGAAGCACCGAGGTCCGTGTATCTGCATGGGCGCCCAACTGCAAAGACTGAACTATGTGACCGAAGAAACGTTCTGGACTGGCAACTGCCCTGAGAAACGAGCGATACGATCGCTTCCCACCGAGGGACATTTTGTTATCTCACCATTATTACAAACGGCTCGCTGCAACACAAAAAGCCAGGAACAAGAGTGCAATCAAGTCTTTACTCACGTCTCCACCCGGCCTCTGTAATTTATTTAACTATTTGCTCTAGTTAATGATGTTACTTTTAAAGATGTAATTACACACTACTCTTACACACAGTATATTTTCCTGCAAATAAGGAAGTGGTTTAATTGGAGAGTCAAATCAGGCAGCCAGTGCTTGATACATTTTATTGCCCAGATGTTGCTCTTTAATAGCTCAGGATGATTAATACGAGATCTCTGTTATGTTTCAGAACCTTCGTGCTCAGATTTTGCTCCTAAAATTTTTTGCCATATCAGCCTCACGTTCTATCAGCAGATTCAGATTTAAGTTTCAGTGCATATAGCAATACAATAAATGTTAACATTTAATAAAATTAAGCTTAGACAAAAACCTACATTTTGCATCAACAAGTCAATAAAAGATCTATAAAGCAGGGGGGGGGGGGGGGGGGGGGAACACACTTTACAATTTCGAAAAATCTTTTTTTTTTTAACAGTCAAATATACACAAATTTAATTTCATGAGAAGTGTTTGAGTTTGTATAAATATATCTGATAGAGAAGGTAAAAACATAATTCTCCATTTGTTCTCAATATCATGTAAGATATCTAACAATTTAAGATACTTCACCACAAAATCACTTGCTTTAATTAAGCGAACCTTGTTTTAGAGATATTTTTACTGTAAAGTACAACAAAACATGAACTGCAGCGAGGAGATAAAAAATAAAAGTCTCCATCAGCTCGTTTGATGGCTTGGAGAAACATATGAGATTTTTACTTTTCTGTTGGGGTAAATATAGCAACATTTAGATTTTTTAGTCTTTAATTTTTATGTCTTTCTTGCATTTCATTGTGACTGTAGATAAATGTCAGCTGGAGTTCAGCATCTTAAGTTTGTTTTGTCAGCGTTACAGCTGAGATGGAGGGGGAAAAAAGGATGAAAAAAACACAGAGGAACATCAAAGGTCTCCTCCAAACCCAAGAAAACCCATGTTCTCCGAAGAACCCCCAGAGACTGACAAGAACAGATCGCTGTGACTATAATATGTGATATTTAGGTGAACGGAGGGGGAGTAAAGCACATACACACACAAACAGGAAGGAAGAAATGGCTTAGCTCTTTTTTGAAGCACTCAGCTTTTGTCCTGTAATGAAACAGTTCCAGCACACCAGCCACAGCCGGCCACAGAGACGATCTGTGTTTATGAGAGAAGGCCGCATAATTCCTTTACTGTGTATTTGTTGTGTGTTGTGAATGGCTCAGCGTGAGGCAGCAGGTGCACCAGCACCGTTCATTATGACTGACTGACATCTCCCACTTAACTGATCGCGCACACACACACACACACACACACACACACACACACACACACTAATACACACTCTTTGTTCTCGCTGTTTCTGTGATTGAAACTGTATACAGCAAGCAACCCCCCACTCAAAGAAACACACACACGCACATAATAGGTCTTTCAACTGGACTCCACAGTATTTAGGTGGGCAGCTTTCCCATGCAATGCAACTGTAGTATGCAAATCCCAATCTAGGCTCACAAAATCACCTTATTAAACCTCATAACACAGCAGAGATGATAATGCATGTATTTACAGTATCTAGGATAAGTTTCAAACAGCGTACTAATATTAGTAGAGAATAAAACATGCATGCTGTACAGTGAAGCTTTATTGGCTCCCTGTGGTTTTTTGTCAAAACAAGAGGTTTTTATTTTAATTTAAAGTTTATAAAGGACTAAAACCTAAAACAGCCATAAATACTGGTATTGTCATTCAAATTTTTTGTAATGTAAAAAAACCTTTTTTTTTTCAAATCTGTTTTTTTTTTTACAGTAAAATATAATTATAATGCTAGTTTTAATTTAGTATTTTTTAAAATAATTTTATTTAGTACTAAAAACAACAACAACAACAATAATATAATAGTTGTAGACGCAGTAGCAGTAGTCTATTATATATAGTGTAACAGATGAGCTAGAGTCAATATCAGCCACAGTTTTAAACATCTTTGTCTTGAGTCATTTCATTGGACTGCCAAAAGTTAACACATTTAACACAAAAATGCCATAAAATGCCAAATAACCATATTTGTGTCCAGCATGGTAACTAGAGGCCATTTGAATAATTAAATATGCATTGTGATGAGGTCATATGACAATTTTGCATACAGTTTAACAAGCTTTTTGTATGAATAATGCATGTTACTTCACATGGTAATCAACAGGCTTACTAGGCTTACAGCAGTAGTATTTAAACAGAGCCATTATGTCAATTCACATACAGTATGTACTACATATCGATATGAAACATATCCTATGATGGCCATTTTTGTCCTTACATTTTTATATCAGTGAATTTTTTCGGGGTAGAAAGATGAGTGACAGCAGGTGGATTAAAGCAGCGATCCTCCTGCTTGTATCATGACCTTCATCCTTTAAGTGCATTGTGGATTATCGAATGAAGTGACATATGCCACCCCATAAAAAAAAGATTACCGTTCCTCGATAAGCCAGTGTCAGGTGCTATTCAGCACTTTGTTACACATGACTGAAACATGAAGTCTCTTACATCTGGAAGGGAGAACGTGTGTGTGCATTATTTATTTTTAAAATGGTTTCAAAAAATGTCTGACATATCATACGTGTGTGCAGATCAGCGGAAGCCTGGGAAATTCACAGACTCCCGAATCTTGGCAAAGCTTTCTGCTATTGATTCATGTCTTTTGAAGTTACTCCCCTGGTGAACTAAACACAACTACAATTGAATCCTGATCAATTCAGACAACCTATGAATTTTGTCTAGTAAGACAGTGGGCGAGAGAAAACGAATCGTGTGTGTGTGTGTGTGTGTGTGTGTGTGTGTGTGTGTGGTAAAACCAGGAAGGCTTTACTTGGCTTGAGGCAGTATTCTGAGCAGATGTAATAAAATCAGTGAAGGCCAGGATAGATGGCGATTTTAATGATGCATCTCCAGCCAATCAGCTCACACGAGCATCTTTTACATGGAAAATAATACGGTTAGTGAGAAAGAGAGTGAAACGAGAAAGAAAGGGACTTTGTAGAAAGGAGCTGGGAGAAAGATAGATTTAAATCGAATATGTCTGATTTCTGTTTATCTTTTCATTGGTTTGCTCACTTTCAGTCTCCATTCCCCGCAGTGTTTCTCTTCTGGACGGTGTGCAGGGGAAGGGCATTGAGCATTCAGAAACAAGCACTGACCTTGGCCCACCCATCCCATCTGAGACAGGAGGAGGGAATTTCATAGCAGGCACCTGTGCGTGCACACACACACACACACACACACACACACACACACACACACACACACACACACACACACACACACACACACACACACACACACACACACTCACTTCTCTCCAGTGACTGGGTCTTGCTGATTCACACTTCTGGTTGGAGTGGGGAACGTAACCTCCCAAGGTTACCACACTGCCTGCAATTACAGATTTACAAACACACATAGAACAGAGCTAAAGATGGACGACATATGATATACTTACGGTATATTCACAATAATTTTGGTGACAATATAATATTAAGTAACATTATTAATATTGTAATGATTATAATGACCTTTTACTCTGGCCATTGAGATTCTTTGGGATTCATTAGACTAGTTTTAGACTAGAGTATGAGTATGTATTTATTTATTTATTTTATATGAATTAATTCTAAATTCTGATTCAGTGATTTGTTTTGTAACATCACTTAAAATCTGTTCTGTAACATTTTTATATAAACTAAAAGGAAGAATATTGCTATGTATTACTATTCATATATTTATGTGTTAAATATTTAAATATTATTATGTTAAATATTTAAATGTAGGTGTTTACATATTTTGTGTAATAAGCTGTTTGGTTGAAATAATGGTTCCTGTGACTGAAACAAATGAAAACAAAATACAAAACAAAATTTTCATTTCAGTTTCTAAATGAAAATTGTTTAAACGTAAACCCTACACCAAACATTTTCTTTCAGTGCATCACAGGAATATTAAAAATCCAAATTCATTTTTTATTTTTTTTAATTCGGTTATATTGCTAATCAGAAACGTTACATAGTCTTATACAGAATATATTTTAATACACAAACGCACACATGGACAGACAACTTTGTCATTTTCTTTGTACACTGATTCATTTTTTTAGATCACATTATCAGAACAACAGTACGTGTTTGTGTGTGTGTTTGTACAGTTTCTCAGAGGAGTCTCAGGCCAAGATGCTGGAGGTTACATGACTCTCTCTATCTATATATCACGTCCACATATAACCGCACACAGCCTTGACTCGGCGGTACCTGTTTTGGTCCCCATCAGATCGACACATGAGCTGCTCTGGTATACAGGACTCGAGAGTGATTATGAGGATCCATCATCATCATTTTCAATGCTCTGCCCCCTGCAGCAGCACGTATCGCACGCAGCGAGAGACAGAGAGAGTGGCGGCCGCATGTTTGAGATCAGAAAAATGAGGCGATGAAAACGTTTCCTCATACACTCGTGTGTCAAAGGGAACAATACCAATTCTTAGAGTGAATCGGGGCTGACCCTTCAGATTGATGGAGTAATGGAGTAGTGTGAGTGTGTGTGTGTGTGTGTGTGTGTGTGTGTGTGTGTGTGTGTGTGTGAGGGTCTCAGGAGTGTTAATGTGAATATTTTGAAATGTGGCACCCTTGAAATGGCAGGTATTTGCCACGGGCTGATGTTTTAAGTACACAGGGGGATCAGGTCAGACCTGAAACCCTGCTGTCATTGAGGACAGGAACCTATAAAGGGCAAACCACAACGTTTCTCATTTAACTGTGTCCTTCCTTCTAAAACACACATGTACACATGGGACTCCTCATGATGAGGTCTTTCTACCAATCAATTGACAGTAAGGTAACGATTTTCCGCTCAATCCATGAACGACTTCCTAGAGCACCTGTGATAAACAGAAACAAGTTTAAAAAGGAAAAAGAGAAGGAAAAATAATAGTGGCTTTGGAAACCCCATGAATCTTGACACTAATGCGTTCATGTGATAATGTTGATTGATAAATCAAAATGTCTGCCTTCTGGACATGAGGGGTTATATGCTGTTCTCTATACCGCATGAATATCCTTCTGAATCAATAGTGAGAAGTGGTTAAAAATAGAACAAAATGCAAGAGAATAAGATAAATTGAGTGGAGATGGCCCTGAAGGGAGGGTAGGGAAAAAGGCACTTGAGTTAACCCTATAAAGCCTGACATGTCAAATAATAGTCAAATAGCAATATTTATTTATGGCTCATATGATATAGTAAAAATGCAGAGGTCATACTTGAGGAGAAAAAAAATCACCTCAATTTTATCTGAAGGTACAAAATGAGCAAAAATATGCAGTTTGGTAGAGATGAAAAGATCAAAATCTGGCAGCTTGTAAACAATACAAATTTTTATTGTGGGGGCAAAACTTGGAATGTGATGCAATATAAAAAAGATTGAGAGACAAACACATAAACACTCCTCTAAAGCCTGGTGGATCATATTTGATGGCATACATTTGATTACTTTTTTTCTGAAAAAAAAAAAAAAAGTTTAGATAATCATTTATGTTATCCTAAAGTTATTCTTATGTTTACGTTATATAAAAATCAGTAAATTACACTAAAAGGCCTTTTATTCACTAAAAAAGTATGAAATATCAATCAGACGACAGGCAAAGATTGCAGAATGTGGAAATAGAGCAAAGTTTTCTTAGCAGACTCATGAATGGTTCAGCCAAAAATAAAAAAAAAATAAAAATGTTTTGTTGAGCAAGTTAACATGAATCACATTCATAATCCATTTTACGTAGGTAATATGACATACTTCAGAATGAAACACAATAATTAAAGACAAAAAGATGTAGGGTCTTGAATTTATCCATCATGAATTAATCCATAGCAGAATGAGACCTACACTAGAATGCTGCTAAATATTTTTTTGACTAATAGTTAACATTAACCAATTCCTCGCAAGGCCTACATAAGACAGTCCCTTTAGAGGTGGAGCAGTTTATCACGTTTTGATGGAAGAGTTGGGCAAGGCAAGGCAAGTTTATTTATACAGCACATTTCATACACAGTGGTAATTTAAAGTGCTTTACATAAAAGGAAGTGAAATAGTCATTAAAAAAAATCACAACGATAAAAACAAGGAAATTATATATAAAAAAAATTATTTAAAATGAATTTAAAACAGTTAAGAATAGAAAATGATTATAGATAAAATACAGTGCAATTAGTCTGGACATAGCACAGTGCTCATTCAACAAATGCACAACTAAACAGGTGAGTTTTGAGTACGGATTTAAATGTGACTAATGTTTTAGCACATCTGATCTGATTTCTAACTGACTCGAACCTAATGATCTGAGTGGTCTGTTAGGTTCATATTCAGTGAGCATATCTGCAATGTATTTAGGTCCCAGGCCATTGAGTGATTTATAAAAAGTACTTTAAAATCAATCCTAAATGTAACTGGAAGCCAGTGTAGGGACCTGAGGACTGGTGTGATATGCTCAGATTTTCTGATTCTAGCCAGAATTCTGGCAGCAGCGTTCTGGATGAGCTGCAGCTGTCTAATGGCCTTCTTTGGAAGGCTGGTGAGGAGACCGTTACAATAATCCACCCTGCTGGTGATAAAGGCATGAACAAGTTTCTCCAAGTCTTGACTGGAAACAAAACATCTAATTCTTGCAATGTTTTTGAGATAGTATGCTGATTTAGTTACTGCTTTGTTTCCAAATGCAATGACTTCAGTTTTCTCCTTGTTTAACTGAAGAAAGTTCTGGCACAATCAACTGTTAATTTCATCAATTCATTGGCAGAGGGAATCAATGGGGCTATAGTCATTTGAAGATAAGGCTAGGTAAATCTGGGTATCATCAGCATAGCTGCGATAGGCAATTTGGTTCTTTCTCATTATTTGACTTAGTGGGAGCATATACAGGCTAAACAAGAGCGGTGCAAGATTTGAGCCTTGTGGGACTCCGCATGTCATGGACATCCACTTAGACTTATGCTCTCCTATACTCACATAATAACCTCTCGCTTCTAAGTATGACCTGAACCATTTGAGTACCATCCCAGAAAGCCCGATCCAGTTTTCCAGTCTCTCTGGAAGTATGTTATGATCGACAGTGTCAAACGCAGCACTACGTTTAGTACCAGCACTGATATTTTGCCAGAATCAGAATTAAAGCGAATATCATTTATTATCTTAATTTAGTGCTGTCTCTGTGCTGTGATGCTCTCGGAAACCAAATTGAAAACAGTCCAGGTATCCATTTGAGTTTAAGCAGCTGTTCAGCTGATTTAAAAACTACCTTTTCAATAATCTGACTTATGAATGAAGATTTGATATTGGTCTATCGTTGCTCAACATGGTGTTATCATGCAGTTAATTTTCAATGCAGTTAACATGGTGTTAAATATAGTTCATTTTGATTCACATTGACTTTAAAAGCACGTTGACCATGTTAGTCCTTCACAACAATGAGGATGCTGTTTTTGGAATTAATTTGATGCCTTTGAGTGCAGGTAGAAGTCTAGAACGGTAACCAGCTGGTCAATAGTCCTGTCCCCTTCATGCCTCAATGTGTCTGTTACTGATGCTGCAGCAAAAAAGGTGCCATGCTGCCATCCATCTTCAAGTCGATTGTTAGATCTTGCTAACAAGCACATGTCAATCACTCATTACAGCCGAGACTCCAAAGTCAGGTCTGGACATACCCAAGGAGCATGTAATGTCTTACATTGTTAAAGCCAGACAAACATCTAACTCTCCAAGGCGCTTCAACTTCAATTCAAGTCTTTTCTAATGAAAGAGCCAAATGCTGTGATACAGAGCAGAACTTTGGCATGGAGTCAGATGTTTCTGTGAAACTCTAGAGGGAGTAACTTCTCCGAATGCCCTACGAGGCCATAAATACATCCATGCTGGACCGATGACCTTCCTCTTACCGTGATAGAATTGATGCGCTAAGCCGTTGCAAACCAGAGCACTTCCAAGGACTCATCCTTGCGCCCTACAGTCGACCTTAACAAGCCAGACTGCCGTTCCGTCCCCCTCTCTGTCACTGAATACAAGGCAGTGATTTCTGGGTATTGATCCAGGTCACGTGATCCAAAGATCAATAGGCGGTATATATCACCCCACAGGGTGTTCTGAGATGCTAAAGGCAACCAAGGATGAGTTATTTGCCTAGCATTACTCTAAGGAAACAGACAAAGGCTAATTACATATATCTTTTAGTGTAACCCGGCTTCAATTAAAGGAAATGTTTGATTATTGACCTAAAAACTGGTGCACACTTGTGGGCTAGAATCACATTTACTTGGGTCAATAACAAATAAGAACGTTCATGGTAAAGAAAAGGACAAATTGATGAATGAATTTAAAACAAGACTCACTAGCAAGTGTTCTTTGTTCTTACACTGTAAAAAATGTCAAAAAGGTCATTAATTTAATTCAAAAATAGTTTAACCCATTTCAACTTTCAGCAACATTTAAGCTACACAAGATTTAATTAATCAAAATAATTTAGTAAATTTCAACTTGTTTCGAAATTGAATTAGATGGACTTTACAGTATATAGAAATGTACTTATATTGGTGTCATGCAGCTTTTTTAAATACCCTTTTAAAGCAAAGCATATATTTTCTATAAAATGTCATGTGGTGCAACTATCAAGTAAACTGTATTAACATTTTCCTAACATCTTGAATACATGCAATTGTTTACATCTTATTATTTTCTAAAATGTTTAAAAAAAAAATCAGTGCAAGTGTCATGAATTCATGAATATATATTTTTTGATATTGTTTTTATAGAAACTTGTTTTTAATGAATTAGATGAAAATTCTTTAGATAATAAAAATGTACTTATGTTAGTGTTAAGTAACCTAAACAAAAGCAGCAAAAAACAAAAAAAACAAAACAAAAAAAAAACATACATTTTCAAAAAAAGTCATGTGGTGCAACCATCAAGTGAAATAAATGTTTACATCTCATTTTCAAAGGTATTTTTAAAATATATATATTTTTCAAGGTAAATATTATGAATTATTTATTTATAAATAAAGTCGCACCACATTACATTTTACAATCGGAATCAAAGTTGCCTGGTCACAAAAGGTTTGATGTTTTAAGAGACTTATTGACCTTGACCCACATTCATGAGAATGTACAAGTCTATGATTATAAATTCCTGTTTTATTTTTCTGTATGTTTCTGCATACTCGTTGCACCATATGACTGATTTTGAGGAAACTTTTGCGAAAAGCAAAACTTATCTTTAAAATAAGCAGTTTCATAATAAAAAAAAAAAGAAAAAAGAAAAAAAAAAGATAATGCCAAAATATTCTGAATAAAAAATGAAGAGTGCAGAAATCATTTAAAACAATAATAGACACAGCTTTTAAAATGGGCATCAAATCATTTACCCACAGAACAGATTTCCTGCAGAAGAAGACACAAAAAACAACAGTTACAATCTTGCGACATGCAAGACAGACAACAATTCTGTCTATTCTTGACAGTTTCTCCTGTCGTGTCCTGTCCAGGCCCCACCTGTGTGGCGATAATGAGCCCTGCTCTGCATCGCTCAGCACGAGACGCTGCCTTTCATGCATTCTTCCTAAAGATACGCCACACCAGCCATTCATTACCGCCAGCAAAAGAGAGGGAATCTGTCGGATAAGCTGCACATTATAAGACAGACAGCTATACTCCGTAATTCCTTCAGAGTAGCTGTAAGCCTGTCGTTATCAGGCGGCGCGTTCGTTTTAATTGTGTCTGCTTAAACACATTAGCCTGGCGCCCTAATGCGAACCCCATCATGGCGTAACATTACAGTGAACTGCACTGCTAGCAGCTAATTGATGTCACTCTAATTAAATTGCACAAAAGGAGGCACTTTATTTCCACAATTCTCAACTTGTGGTGCAGTGTAAACAATCAGTATCAAACTCTGAATAATATCAGCCCAGAGGGGACAGAAAACACACTGCAATACTTCTGTCCTGGAGTGTGTTTGTCACTAAAGTGCTGTAGAGGTCAAAACGAGGTGAGTAACAAAAGATGAAATTCAAAAAATTGCTTCCCCTGCCCACCGAAGTGCAGACGGTAGTGTTTACATTTGCACACGTTTTCTCTATTAAGTGTGGCGGCTCGCTCTGTGCTATGAATAAGTCATGGAGGTAGAGCGAGGGAAGGTAAACACTCTCCTTGAGGAGCGAAGGGCTCAGTGACCACTTCCAAGACGCTTTGGCTATGCTTGCCTGGGTCGAACGCTCCTAAATAGTCAAGTACACACAGACCCAAGGACAGAAATCTTGAGATGTTGTGCTAAACTGTCTGAGGCGGACAAACACAGTCTGTGGTGCTCAGCACCTGGGAAATGTCATCCACTTACTAGTAATTCCTCTATACCCAAAAAAGCAGCACTTGCTGTAACAACTACAAGAAGCTGGATCAGGACCTGCTTATAACAAATAACATCAGCAAGAAAAGAAATAGGTACCAGCACAGCTCTTTGCACAACACGTCTTTTGATTGCCTACTCTTTTGCTTGTAGGATCCAAACTCTGCAGTACAACAGAAACTACATTAGCAATCAAGCAAGGTTGTCACCTGTAGTTACCCTGATGAAAATACATGGTCACCATCTGCGTTTTGAATGCTACTGTCCCCACCAAGTTCCTTAGCTAACTTACAGGATAAGTTTGGCGATTTACAAACAGCTTAAAATTTGTATTGGTCAGTAGTGTATGTAAATGAACAATGCGTACTCTTTCTTTATGTAACTTGGACCCAGATCAACCTCCTTATTTGTCACAAAAGCCTGTCCAGAGCTGTCAAAAGTCCATCGGATCACTGCAAAAATTGATTTTCTTACTTAGATTTTTTTTGTCTTGTTTTCAGCCAAAATATCTAAAAATTCTTAAATCAAGAAGGATTTTCTGGACAAGTAAAAATAATTGTCTTGTTTTCATAATAAAAAACAAAACAAAAACAAGTCAAAATTAAGTGAGTTTTTGCTTAGAACAAGCAAAATAATCTTATTTCAAACAGAATACTATATTATTTAACTTACCCCATTGGCCGATTATTTTGCCTGTTTCTAGCAAAAACTCACTTTTTTGCAGTGTGAGACAAAATGACGTTTTGCAGTTTGCTTTTGAAAGCTTTGGGACTTTTGTTGAAACAACAAATTAAATTCCTGCACACGGACAAAGAGATGGCACCAAGATCAAAACTGCATTATGCACTGATAAAAAAATCACACTTTGTTGAAGAAAATACTACGGAAACACAAATGTAATTTCTACATAAAAAAATATACGATTTTTTAAGTGAATTCTATATTCAAGCTTGTAGAAAGTCAAGTTTGGGTTTAAAAGTATATATTACGTGAAATTGTTTATGTTCAAGAGGATTATTTGATTAATTATCAAAGTTATAAAAACCTACTCAACTTTCTAATACTGGTGTACCTATCACACAGTGGAGCATGAATAATTAATAATGCTGAATTTTCACACTTTTCTAGTTGTATTTGCACTGTTTTGTGGTTACTTTTGTTGTTAGTTTTAATAACTTGCTGTTTTGTGTCATCTGGAGTTCATTTCTACTCAAAATGACTCATTCATACTCAAAAACTATCCACTGATTGTCTAATAGCTTTTACTTAGGCTATGGCAAAATATATATTTTTAGTGTGTTTCCTAAAAAGATTAAAAAACCGCGGCCGTTTTCTAGTCAGTCCCGTGACGTCAGCTCGTCCAATCACAGCTGAGCTGAGCTCACTCAAAGAGTCACGAAAAGAAAAAGGTAAGCATTTCAAGCTTCTTTTTAAAAATTAAAAAACCTTTAAACCAGGAAGACGGCTGACAGATCACTCGTGCCGTGGAGAAACTAAAGCAACAGGTAAGACAAACCAACCCATTCACTATATTACAAACTTTGTGTTAATCGTTATTTATGATCCGCTTCGTCAGTTTCATTTCGTTTAAGTTTACTAATGCAGCCAAAGCCACATTAAACAAACCAGCTCGAGGAGCATTTATGATGGCTGTTTTTCCAACGTTATTTACCATTTCAGACTGATATTTATACTCAAGTTTTTTAATTTGAAACTCTTACTTGCATATGCTTTTGAAATCAATCTTTTCAGAGCAAAGGCAGCGTGCAGTGCTGGGATGTCAACAAGATGGTTGCAATACTACAGGCCTAAAGTGAAGTAAGTAGAATTCACATTGATTTAATTGATGGGTTTTAGTGTTATGCGAGATGTAAACCATCACTTTCTGAAAGGTTTTTTTAAGTATATTTCTTCATTTTCGGATGAATTGCTATTCTTGCAAATGTAGCAGCACAAATGGGTCTTCTGAAGCACTACAATATTTTGGACTGAAATTTAAATCATTGATCAACTCATGCATACACAACCCAGACAAATACTGGTTCTTTCACACCACATGAAGGACATCATGATATCCAAGGATCAATGATGTTAGATGTAATGTAGTGTGCCACCATTTTTGATTCAGACTGAATTGGCAGAATGAAAAACCTATTAAATTTCAATTATGCTTCAGAAGAATACGAGTTGGGGCTTGAAAGTTCTAATTATAGTAGGCTTTCTTAATATGGATTACAAAAAAGGTTTTGTGTGTTATATTTCCACTTGTACCTATCTTAAAGTTGCTTTAGGTTTGTATAAAGGTGTGTTGATTTATTATTTATATTTATTTGTATGTTTTATTAATAAAAACTCAATTCAATTCAAGCTCAAGAACATTCAGCTGATACACCCCTGAAACTTTTTCCAAGTTAAATCCAGTTGACCGACAGCTCTGGAAGACATTTTGTAAAAAAATGACTGCAAGTTTTTGAAAAGTACTACAGTACTACATTTAAATGGGCACACACCCTACTAAATAAACACTACTCTGATCCTTCATGCCTTTATTTTCATTTATGAAAATTTAAATATGTCTTTCCACACAAGGGTTAATTTTATGATTTGTTGTGACATACTAAGACTTTTTTTTAATGTATTTAGAAAAAGGAGCCTGGCCAGGTGCAGAAGGCAGCAGTCCCTATCATTGCTGTTGAGGAGGAAGAGGAAATGTCACGAGGGAACCCACTGGATGTTTTGATCGTCTTTGAAGACGAAGTGGTGATGTCAACCAAGTCTAGGATGTCATTTTTTTCTAGTCATGTTTTTGCACTTCATGCCCTTATTTAGAGTACACTAACTTCTCAAAGCAGCTTTACAGAAAATGCGTGTGTCAACATACAATTTAGCCTGATCTGTTCTATAAATACTATACTTTTCAACTTGAATAGTGTTGTATCATGTGATTTATAGTGATGCTACATGGGTGTACTCACTTCTGTTGTATACTGTATGTTTGACTAATACACGACTAATACACTGTATGTTTGAGCAATACTGACGTGAGATACTGATACAATTCCTCACTGCTAATCATGATGTTCATTCTATTAAGTAGTATGGGTTCCAAAATAGCACACTTCAAGTTTACTAATCATTAACACACTTGAAGCATACTGTCAATTAGTCTGGCTGCAAGTATACTTAGTAAACCTTTTTTTCACTAGGGTAGTCAATCAGTAAAATAAATAAATAAATAAATACAATTAAAATAAAATAAAATAAAATAATAATAAAAAAATATATATACATGCAAAGCAGCACTAACCACACTTAATAAACCTAGAAATGCATGCACCACTGTAGTAAAAATGTTACACATTTAAAATACATTTATTTCATTCTAAGTATAGTTCAAATCTATTAACATATTTACTGACTTATCGCTCAAGACTTACTGATATAAAAATTATAATTGAAATTTATCTGGAGTACTACCAAAGCAATATGCACATTTCTTAATATTAAACCTAAAATGTCACTATTGATGAGGACTGTATGATCTTTGAATAATATTTGTCTTTAAATGCAAAATATTTCAAGTGAACCTAAAGCATACTTGCAATAGTTCCACTTTAGCACAATCAAGTATACTTAATCTTTAGTTGGACTTCAGCAGTACTTTCACGCAATTAAAGTTCATTAAAAGTACTCATTTTTATTAAGTACATAATATGTAATTGCATTTGTAGTATACTTAGCATGAAATACATTTACATTTTATCAAATACATTTTAGTATATTTATTTTTTCACTAGGGCAGTCTTGTTTGCTGCTGAAAATCTTTATTTATTTGCGTGAGATGATATATGCCAACTATAATTTTTAATATGAAGAATGTAAGTGGAGTTTGGCCAAGGAAAAGTCATGCCATAGAGTTTTGGTAGTTGTCAGGGTGTTCTCTTTTGAAATGCATTGCTGTGTGGTTGCTAGGGAGTTTTTGGGAGGTAAAAGTCAAAGCTCTCTCTTTCTCTGTTTTTGTATCTACTAGTAGGTCTGAGGCTTGGAGTTGATGAAGTTGCACAAATTTGCAAGCTTACGAACAAGCGAGAGGAGTCCAATCCTGCTCCTGAGGAGCCACTGTCCTGCAGAGTTGACCTTCAACCCTTGGGTCTTCAAGATTACTAGGATCTTCTGGGCAGGTATGTTGGGACAAGGTGGAGCTAAACATCCACTAACATCCAGAGCTCAGTGCAAAAACCATAGAAATATCACAAGAAAAGGAAAGCTTTGGATGGACTGGAATCTCTAGCAAGATTCAACTGAAGTACTATGAAAACTATGGAACTACGAGTCACCCAGCGGAGCTCCGCTTCTGCATTCAGTTGGAATTTAGTAGGCGCTCTGGGCCGCTCTTTGCTGAGACAGCACACTCCCTTTCCTCCCTCTCTCCCAGCCCTCTGCACCACAACACCAGGGATTTAATTGCCTCATTAGCACAGAGGCTGGTGAGGAGCTGAATCCACCACATTGCTCAATGTCAAAAGAGCATCCAAGAGGAAAGGTTAACCAACTAAGAGATCACATGGCCTTTCACATCACACTGTGTTGCTTTTGCATAATCAAGGAAGAATCAAAGAGCAAACAAAGACCAGAGCAACTATGAGTTAACAGATGTATGAACTCCTGAGAGGAGCTGAAAATAATCAAATTGGCACTGGTGCTCCATATGTTGCAATATATCAAAAGTCAGAGTCAATAAGACTTGTTTACTGAAGCTGTAAAGCATTGTTTAAGGTCTGCTGCAATCCTCGCTCAGATTTTAATTATTCTGAAAGCCTCGTTTTGCAAACGTAGCTATTTTCTCCCACCAAGTCTCTCTGGACCAAGGGCAACAAATCATGCCAAATTTGAGTACTCCACCTCCTTTGTCTGTATGAAAATACACAGGAAACAAAATTATAAGATTAAATGGGATTTAATTTTACTGTACCTGCAACTAGTTCTGAAATGTAATTTCAAGTCAGTAGTGACAAGAACAAAGTGTAGCTCAATAACAATATTGAAAAATTAGATGTGCATGTCCAAAAATATAGCTGCTTGCAAGGCAGCAAAGAACAGCCAACATTTTAAGAGTTTAAAGCTTCTTTTGTAAATGAAATGCAAGATCCGCTTTGCTGCTGTCATGAAGACACATGAACGCTTTTAATTTCTATCCCAAGTATCAACTCAGTGGAAGCCCATTTTTGCAGTGTAAACATGGTTGTACAATAAATAATGCAAATAAATGCAGGAATAGACCAATCTGCATTCAGTATGAAAATATCACAATGATATCACTACTGTAGGATACACGTGGAATGTGAAGCATTCTATGAGGTCACAATTTCTTAAAAAAAAAAAAAAAATGTTTACCATAACCTGGAAACTGTATATAAAGTGTCTCAAATGAAATTAACTACAAACGTTTTGGAAGTAAACTTACTGTATTAATGCACTGCACAGTAAATGTATGATGTATCTCACTCTCGAAAGTTAATGCACAAAGCGTATGCACTCATAAAACCTGTTAGGAAATGTTTTCAACTAGAAACCAGTCTCATGAAAGAGTTTTTTTTTTTTTTTTTCTTCTCCTAATTTAAAATCACATTTGGAACCAACTGTAATCAGATATACAGATTTCACAGATTCCTGGTGGTCATTAATGTGTGTGTGTGTGTGTGTGTGTGTGTGTGTGTTTGATATATAAGTCCTAACAAGTCTTTTTTTTTCAAGAGTTCTAGATCTGGGATAAGTTTCAACAACAACAAAAAAATGCAGTTAATTATGTGTAGTCTCGGCAAGTACATCTTAAGACAGTGTAAGGAAATGTTTGCAGAGAGTGATGAATAGCTATACAGGAGCGGTTGTGTGGAAAGCCCTTATATGGAGATGATCACATGCACCCTTATTTAGAATAATCCAGATTTATCAACATTAAAGGAGGCTATAAAACAAATTCATGTGTGTATGCTCCTGTTCTGAGAGCACATTTTCTGCTCACATAAGAACTCTTGCGTGCAATTAATAGTGAATGAAGCACTGCGTGCAAATACATTCATGCATTTTTAGTATTTCCGACTTGCCAAACACCACCACTTACCTTCCATCCATTTCAAGCGTATACCTCTCTTTGAAATATTACTGTTTTCTAGTTTCATGGCGCATGGAGACAGCTATCCTACATGAAAATCATAAATAATCAGCTGGAAAGAGACACAAGGGAAGCCAAAAATGACTAAACAATTAGGCATGTACAGAGGAATATGGCTGCAGGCTGGGACTCAGGAAGAGAACGGCTTTAATGTTTGCTCCCTGAGGTGCGGTAAGCTTGTTATGCCATATGCAGGCCTAGTCTCAAGGTCTCAATGTGGGAGTGTGCATGTTTCAACCAAACAGAGTAGCAACCAAAGGCTTTGGCTGCGTTTCTGAATAAATCTGCTGTGTTTTAGACGTTAACAGCGAAGGCTTCCTGATATCGCCTCCGTCAGATGCCATGTAATGTGTAATGTGTAATGTACGGAGATGCCGCCGGCTATACAGCGCTTCCTGCACCTGGTTTGCAGTGACACGGAAGATATATTAAACCGTAAAGATACACATCTGCATGAGCAGGGTAGCGGAAGGTCTCCATTTCATCAACAAGTCAAGTCTAACGACTCGTAAAAAAAACGAGGGTGGGTACGCCATCTGTTCGGAAACCATTTCCGAAGAATAAAGAGGATAGGTGGGTGCTTTTTACAGCACGGTACCGCACAATACCGTTTTCTCAAGGTGAAAGCACCTGGACAAGAGGTTTAATCTTGAGTGCAAACACTGAGTGTGTGCAGCCGCTGGCCGTTTAAAAGGTTGAGTCACTTAGTTAAACGGGCATGCTGGAGTTGGTGTAATCAGGCGCATTAGGGAGTTAATTGCAGACAGCCTTGCGATTGATCAGCGATACTCCTTTATGCAATGTTTTTGCTCTAGTATGAAGAACGAAATGTCTGACACTGAGGCTTGATAATTAAGCCATTCATCACCCAAGCCTATTACTTCCTTGTACAAGTACCAATGCTTATGCAGATTATAAAATCCAGAAATAAAATCCATTTAACTTGGTGACCGTCCAAAATCATCCATTTCTTTTTTTCTTTTTTTTTTTTTCTTTTTAACATATTGCCATACACATTTTTATACAGTAGGCATTGAAATTTGGTTCACGGCCAGAAATTCCATATTGTAATATACTTTTATTAGTACTTATAAAGCACATATTAATGCCTTATTCTAAATGACCATATTTTAGATCCCTTAATCCTACCTCATACCTTAATACCTTACTAACTATTAATAAGCAGCAACTTAGGAGTTTACTGAGGCAAAAGTCACAGTTAATAGTAATTGTGACCAAAATAAAATAAAATAATCTTTTTATATGAATAGTAGCTTTTGGTTTGCATCCATTAAGTAAAGTTTAAAGGTAAAACTAAAATATATAAAAGGTTTTTAATCCTGACTGTACTGGAATTGTTGTAACTTTTGCAAGGGAAGGTGACTGAGATTAACATGCAAACGCAGTCTTATAGTGAAACTCATGTATCATTAATAGATGAAGAACCACCATTAAAAAAAACAACATTTTTTTAAATGACAAATTTACTGACATGAACGAAATTCAGTTATTTGTACTCTTTGCATGAATTTAATTATCATCTTAGCTCAAATATAAGTGAAACTCTGGCGATTTTACGATGTAACATTAATGTCTGTCTCACTTATTTATTTACTCCTTAATTTTAAATTCATAAAAGGTCCATTAAGGGAACAGTGAATATATAACAGTCATTAGGTGCACATCGTCTTGGAAGTACAAACATCAACTCAAACTCAATTTAGTACAGTATCATAAAATCCTCAACGCTGGCCTGCATCTCATCAATCAGTTCAATAAACGGATCGATGCAGTCATATTCTGCTTGTGCAGATCTCTTCCACTTATTAATGACCTTTCAGAAGTAAAACAACGCGTTCACCAACAACAAATGAGTCATTCTATGAAACGGATGCTTTTTCCATTCCATAATGGTGATTTTTGAAGTACACATCTACAAAGAATGCTTATAAGTGCTAAAATATTTGCAAAGATTTGAACTTGGCTCTATGACATCCTTTGTACTGTCATTTAAAATGAAAAATCAGTATTATTTTGAGGTAGGCCCAAATAAGTGGATTTACGCATATAATTATACTGACTATAAGGACATGTAAAATTATATATGTGTTATGTATATATGTAATAAACAAAATAAAATTGAAATACACCCTCATCACATGAAATAACAGAATATACTTAGAATTTTTTGGACATGGAGTGACTCAAATGCTTCTTTTCAACAGTGGAAACCTTTGGAAAGCAGGAAAACAAGCTGGTCTAGGGCAAGTGAAAGTGAGGTGGGGAAAATTTTGGCTTGAAAGATGGAAACGAAGTGAGACATTGGAGCAAGCCGGTTCAAAACAGCAAACAGAGTGGCCTGCTAGCAGAGCTAATAGACTGTTTCAAATTGAAAGGAACAGCGGGTGTCTAAATAGAGCGACGTGGAACATTTCCCCTCACATTCTGTCTCCAGCCCTTCCCAGAACAACGGGAAAAAGATACGAGCAACAAAAAGAGTCTAAAGGCCACTCTCCACATGAAGAAACATGCGTCTGCAGTGGAGAAGATATTTATCTATCTATAATCAATTCAATTCAATTACAGCTGCCTGTCAAACCGATGGAAACAAAGCTGGAGTTTCATGCTAATGAATTCCTGGTGGGAGACAGAAGATGCTTTCCTGCCTGAGGATGTAACATCCCTTCCTGCCGTAATAGAATATCTTGCTTTCAGGCATTCTGTGCATTGGCAGTGAAAACATTAAACAATCAAAACATAAGCAGCCTCTCCAGACTGTCTTATTCTGATTTCCCCGTAAGCAGACGGTTCTCGGATAGCAATTATCAGTGGATTTGGAAGGATATACAAAAACTTGTGGCAATGCTACAAAAAGATGGAGAAAAACTCATTTGGAAGATGTTGCATCATTGCAACAGACACCACTGCAGGTGCATGCAATCTTATCAGAAAGTAAATACAAAAGCACAGTGGAAAGCAGCAGAGAAAACAAAGAGAAATGCCAAACCGGGCAAGTAAATTAGTACAGAACATCAGCACAAAAACACATTATGCCTATGAATGCAAAACAACTGCTGCATGAAATCAGATCAGTTTGAAAAAACAAAACAAAACAAAAAAACACCTAACCACATACCTTAGAAATACCACCATTTATATTTTAAAGGAATAGTTTACCCATGACAGAAAATTCATTCTGCCATCAAATTAAGTCAATTAGTCATGAAAAAAAAAAAAAACCTGAATAAACTAAAAAAAAAGTGATTTGACAGGCACAGTGAAGGGAACGTTTTAAACATTTTTTTCTTTAAATATTGGTTTGCTCATTTTACTGAGAATCATTTATAAGATAACTTCATGGTACTATGTGGTATTTGGAGCTTGACATTGACTTTCATTTCCATTATAGCTTTATTTGAGCTTGCTGGTAGACAGATAAATGAGTGTGAGTAAAAGATGACAGAAGGTTCATCTTTGGGTGAACTATTCCCTTAGAAAAAACTAATTTTTAATTAACATATACAGTAAGTGATCAGGTGACAGCACTGAGGAACATTTGCTATCACAGCCGTCTCTATCTTCACTTACAAGACAAAGCCATTTCTCTAGCTCCTACAAAACAGCCTTGGTGGATCATCAACTGAGCTGTATCTCTCAAATAGAGCAGGTTATCTCCTGGGTATTCTTTCCTGAGCAAACACTTACTTTCATATCCATGATCCTCATGTATGCTCTTCAAAATTTGATAAGATAGGCTTTTTTTCTCCTAGAGCAGTTTGTTATCTTTTTGGCAATCGATTTATTTATTTATTTATTGTCTCTCTGAATAGACAGATCACTGCTCCTCACTGAAAACAGAAATGTATACCTGCTTCCCTGCCTAAAAAAAGTCGAGATCAAACGCAGCTTGAGCTCAGAATAGACAGAATGCCACAGCCTCAGCCATGTCTGCATGATTTCACTGAGGTACTGCTTCCCTTCTTGAGAGGAAGTAAGCAAAGCCTCGGGCTCAAGCGGAGAGTGTTCAGTCAATATACATCCATGATGAAATCACTCCTAACAACATGATGCAAAAGTCGAGACACTGTTCTCATTTGGTCTATCTGGATGTTTTAAGAAAGCGAATGCATGCAATCTGTGTTGTACATCACTGCACGGGTGATGAAAAAAATTCACAGAATTCACTAAGGATTGGCCGAATCTGCTGATAGCATGATTGCATGTGCGACAATGCTTTTATTCATGCATTCAAAAAGTTTACATTAAACAAGTTAATCACTTATGTTTTAGACACAAAATTGTCAGGTACTTTGCCTGTTATTGCTTCACTAAAGAGAATATTTCCAAACTAAGCCAAAGTGAATTAGGGATGTTTGCATGACACCATTTTCAACTAAAAATATAGAACATTTTTTTTTTTTTTAGTTTTGGCCATTCATTTACCCAACAAATGGCATTTTGGGAGCCTGAAAATGCAAGCTTTTGAATATGGGTTTCCAAGTGCACATTGTTTGTAAATGATACCATTTTTATCTTTGTTTAACTATAAAAAAGCAAAACACACAGTACTAGTGTTCCCAGATAAATCGGTTGAGTGAATGAGTCAATGACTCACTAACAAAGACAGTATGCTTGTTCCATTCAACAGTAAGTGTACTGCAAAGTGGACTTCACAGAGTGTTTCGCCAACTAATGACAACTAATCAATGACTGAGAAATTGACCAGTTACTGTGCATCACTCCAACACTTTAAGATGTTTGAATAAAAAATGCAGTGAAAAGGAGTTGAGGCTCCAGCATTATTGAGTTTAATTCGTCTAAGCTGTGGTTTGTACAGTATGTGGCTGTTCGTGGGTATAAAATATGCATGACACAACAATTACAATGCAGTTTTCAGATCGTTCAAGGGATAGTTCACCCAAAAATAAAAATTCCATTATCATTTACTCACCTTCAAGTTGTTCCAAATATGTATGATTTTTTATTTATTTATTTATTTGTTTGTTTTCTGTTGCACAAAAGAAGATGTTCTAAAGAGTTTGGGTAACCAAACAGTTGACAGTAGACATTGACCTCCACGGTATGGAAAAATAAAAAAAAAATACTATGGAAGTCAATGACTACCATCAACTCATACAGGTTTGGAACAATTAGAGGGTGAAATGATGACGGATTTTTTTATTTTGGCAGAACTTGTTTAACAGGATAAAAGGCAAAGCTAATATAATGGAATTACATTTATTTCATGTTAGACATCACCTATATTGAACACATTCTTCTTGTCTTTTCTTTCCCAGAAATACCACAAAAAAGTGACTGTTTAGTAAACTCAGTAGTACTTTATTTAACAGTATGAGTACTTCCCTGGTACATACATGTAAATATCTTGTATCCACAGGCAAATGAATGATAACACAAGGTACTTACCTGAGGTGTCTGTACATGGTATCAAATAAGAAACACGGCTGTACTTAACAGTTGTACATGCATGGTAATTAGTTTGTACATACAGACAAGTGTGGGTAAGACTAATTAGATACTAACTAATTAGATACTTTACTGTACTTACTAATGTGTATACATGGTAAATATGTAGTACTTACGGACAAGTGGGTACAAACAGGCACGTCCTTACAGTATCCATATATGGTAACTAATAAGACACATTACTGTACATACTAATGATATGTACATGGTAAATTTGTAGCACCTACGGAAAAATGTGTTATTATGTGGTAAAAAACAAGACACATACTGTACTTGGTATAGAAGTGGTAAATATGTAGCACTTACAAACAACTGTGTGTTAATGTTAAATTGCTCTCCACGACAGTGCTCACAAAGTTTGAAGTACTGGTAATTCCTGTGTAATGTTTACGTAAAATGGTGCACTTTATTTTACAGTCCTATTTCCATATACTTACTATGTAAGTACTGGTGTATGTACCTATTAGTTAATGTACAGAATAAGTTATGCGGTACTCAAGTTGGGGGTATAAACATGGACCAAGGTACTTATTGAGTAATTGATGGTAGATGGTACATAGTAAGTACTGTATATGTAAATGTAAAGTATGACTGTAAAATAAAGTGCACCATATTACATAAACATTACACAGGAATTACCAATTCTTCAAACTTTGTAAGCACTGTTGTTGAGAGCAATTTAACATTAACAAACACTTGTTTGTAAGTACTACATATTTGGCACTTGTATACCAAGTACAGTGTGTCTTGTTTGTTACCACATAATAGCACATTTTCCGTAGGTGCTACACATTTACCATGTACATATCATTAGTATGTACAGTAATGTGTCTTATTAGTTACCATATATGGATACTGTAAGGACGTGCCTGTTTGTACCCACTTGTCCGTAAGTACTACATATTTACCATGTATACACATTAGGTAGTACAGTAAAGTATCTAATTAGTTACCATGTACGGGCACTACCTGTAATTGACCGTTCTTACCCACACTTGTCTGTATGTACAAACTAATTACCATGCATGTACTACCATGTTTCTTATTTGCAGTGTTGGGCACGTTACTTTAAAAAAGTAATTAGTTATAGTTACTAGTTACTTCTCACAAATAGTAACTGAGTTAGTAATTGAGTTACATCATTATAAAAGTAACTAATTACCAGGGAAAGTAACTATTGCGTTTTCAAATGCCAAATAACTTTGGATGCCCCCAATATTAAATGTTAAATTAAGGAAACGGACACTAAAAAGAATAAATTATTATTATAAAACATTGTACATTAATCTACACTATTTATCTACTGACACTTAGTATCAGTCAGTCAAGCATTATAATATAATATTATGATAATTTTATATTATATGATGATAGAACTTTAGTAATTAGTATAACCAAGTATGAATGCATATTTATCATCAATATAAAACACACTAAGGATTAATGAGCTGTTGGGTTCATGAATATTAATCACGTTGTCTGCGCTCGAACTGATTTGCTGAAATCAAAACAGGGACGGTATTAGGTGAGCGCCAGCCAATGAGATTGTCGTTTGCGCATTAGTTCCGCCCCCAAAACCAGGGAACCCGGCAACTCGAACCCGGCAGTTCTTAAAAGCTGAAGAATTCCAAAGGAACTCCGTTATTTTGACAGGAAAATACAACAAAGAATATCGTTTACATGTAGCACGTCAATTCTGCATGTTATGTAAGACTCTCTCGCGCTGTCTCTTTCTTTGCGTGCGTGTATGTGAGAGAAAGCGACTGCGAGTCGTGCGCTTCACACTAGAGTTTATGGTACGTCAAATACAGCTACACTGTGCATCCATTCAGATAAACTGAAAAATTAAATTCTAATAATATAATATAGTAACGCCACATTTTATTGTCAGTAACGGTAACGGCGTTGTAACGGGGGAAACAGTAATTCATTTGATTACTCGTTACTGAAAAAAATAACGCCGTTAGTAACGCCGTTTATTTATAACGCCGTTATTCCCATCACTGCTTATTTGTTACCATGTACATACACTTCAGTTAAGCACTTTGTGTTACCACTCATTTGCCTGTAGGTACAAGATATTTACCATGTATGTACCAGGGAAGTACACGTACTGTAAAATAAAATGCTACCGTAAATTCGTAAATTCAGTAGTTTCCATCCAAAGTTGCGAATTTAGCTTATGCACAAATTTGGAATATCGCTTAAAACATTTGCGAACAAGCACCGTTTCCATCCAATGAGTCAAAGAGAACAAAATCGTCACTTCCTGGTAAACTGGCACTAAATAGCCTATAGAAAACTAGGATAAGCAAAAAATTATTTGTGCCTCATAGCGAGCAGACAAAACACAATAAATGCTGTCGTTGCTTTTGGAGGTGAATGCTGCTGTTTGGGAACACAGTCGTGTAAGACAATTATTCAGAAATACTTTGCTCAGGCATTTCAGAACGACCATAACAACATTTCAGATGCTGTGGAACGAGATCAGTCCACTGCTAGTCAAGTTATCCTGTTTCATAGCGCAAAGTCACATGACTTTTTTGATGCACTTGGAGGAATTTATTCACAAAATGCATTTCCACCTCCCATTATTCGCATTAACCCTTTTTTCGCAGAAGTCAAAAACCACATCAAGCAAGTGTAAAAACGTTTTTGCGAATTAAGGGATTTTTACTCGAAATTTGGCGTTTCCATCACTCGTTTCTCATGCGATACTTCAAAATGCGCATTAAAACAGGGTGATGGAAACCCAGCTATTGTTTGGTTCATTGGCAATTCTTCTGGCTATATTGTTTATCATTGTGCTAATCTCAGCTCCTCATTGAGGACCCTCATCAAACTGTTTACACTCACTACAAACAAAGTACTTCCAGGAATCAGGAAAAAAGTAATTGCCCTTGCATCATTGACTTTCATAGTTATTTACGGCATCAAATAATGCACACAATCCTCTATTCTTTAACTTGCAAATAACCATAGAGGTGGCGATTAGCAAAATCCTGTTGGGCCATGCAATTCTGGAAGCCAAAACCTGCATATCAGGGCTGAGTGAGGGGCGGAGGGCCGCTCATGACCAATGACTTATGTAAGCAAGCTGGGCTTTGCTACACCAAGATGCAGCTGGATTGAATTATTGTCAAACCGGACCATTCATGAACATCTGTCAAAGGTTAGCCGTAAAGGAAAATAGGCAGTTCCTGTTGAGCGGCTCCAAAGTAATCTGGGAGTAATTTAGCCAAGGGAGTCAAAAGAGTCTGAGATTTATAGGCTACAGAACGACTCAAACGTGGCCTGGTGTTTACTGTTGCTTCCTTTGATTCTTTTTTTCATTCGAGGAGGGCGTTAAAGTCATTCATTTTTGCAAACATGACAGTTTTACTCATACTTAATGCTTTTATTTTCATATTCAAGACAAATACAGCTAACATTTACTTTTAGTCTATAAATATGAGACAGCAGCTGATGAATTGTCAGGAAAGATGAAACAAAAATGACTTTTTTTAAAAGAAATGAATAACTATGAACATAGTACATTACTATAACTAACATCTCACTATCTTTGGCATCTACAACACCTTATTAATTGGTTAAGATTTAAAGGTGAAGTTCTGAAACAATTTTCCCTTATTACTCTCCTCTGCTATTGGTCGGACAAACAGATAGTCCCGCCCCAAACTCGTGCCATTGGTTGAGCCAATATATATACAAATTTAACCTTTAAAAGACTTCTGTTACATAGTCGAAGCACCTCCCACAGACTGAGTCACAGCATATTTACAAAAAGAAACGGCACCACATGTTCCTCAAGGCCAAACGAGTAGAATAACACATCTGGAGAACTCTTCGAGCTGTTTATCTGCACTGTGAGGAGCAGCGGCGTGACAGCACAGGGAGAATATTGAATTTCAGTACAGAGTTGAGACAATGTCACCTCAGATGTGGTGCAGCAGGAGACAAGCATGCTGTCTTTCAGGAGAAGCTTGTTATAACAGCTCTGCACCAACTAACTAGAAGCTCAGAGTCCGTAATGTAGAGAGGACTGTCATATAATCCCATGACAAAGAGCATATCCAAGGGAGGGGGAAAAAAAAATAGTTAGACCTGGATTACTGCGTCCCTAAATGTAGATAGGTTTGAATTGGATGATATCCTGATGGAAAACCTCAGGAATGTTCATGTCACTACAGAGCCAGACACCCAAACCACTGCTTGGAAAACTGCAATGCTATTTATGTTGCCTAACCAAACATCTGAGCTTCAGTAAACAAGGCGAACAAAAATCTAAAACTCCGGATGAAAATTTCATCCACTTAAACCCACTCAACACATACTCATTTGAAGCCTTTTCTCATAAATATTTATTGGAAAGACCCAATTCTCTTAAAATGTAATATGCACCAGTTTCACCGTGTTTACAAGAAAAATGTATTAAAATGCCAAAGCATTCATCATTATGCAGCGTTTTATCGTGTATGCGAGCCTGTGAGTAAAAGTTTGTAAGTGTTTGGCATGTTTATTCATTCTGCGCACATTTCCTGTGATTCAGGGACATGCACATTGAGATGTCATTTTATAACCTCTGGGTCTGCAGCGTCCTGTCATTTTCAGATATGAGAGATCTTCTTACTGCCTGTGGTTATCAGCCAAATATAGCACAGGATGAGAAAATGAGTGACTTTAACCAACACTTTGCCATGTTAGCGTAACTACTGGCAACCTGCAACAGATATTCAAAACAGTAGGCCGATGAATGCATTCAGTCATTGCATGATGGAAATCCACGTATCTAGTGGTCAGTGTGACTTTGTGGAGTCTTGGCTCTGTTGAGCACTAAGTGGTCACGTGACACGGAGAAAGTTCTTTATTATGGTTCCATTACATTTCTGACAAGTGAATTACAATCTGTTATTACTGCCCAGACTACGTTTTCCATTCAAGTCAGTCGGCATTAGAGGAGTTAGACTAGTGATTTATCATCCGTGTGGTTTCTGTACAGTTTGGTTGGTTTGTCCTTTTTTAGCTCATTTCCTGATAGCAGCAGTTTTAACAAATTTTTGCTATAAGACTTTTAAATAAATATTACTTTCCTCCAGGGTGCTAGACTTAAGTAATGTAAGATCTTCGAAAGCATCAAATCAACTGAAATGGAAATTACCCCATTACGCACTATTGATTCAGTCTATCATTGAAGATTCTCAGCAATGAGATGAGCTCTACACGCCAAACATACCAGTTTAAAAGCTTTTTTTCCATAATGAAGTTATATATTCTTGAAGGAATTTACTTATAATGACACTACAAGGCTATTTCATTTAACTAATTTAATGCACAAACCAATGGGACCTACTACAAGCACAGCGTCGGTTCTCAATCCATTGCTCTCTCACAATACAGACCAAGATAATCATTAACTAACAACACATTAAAATGACCTAATATTCTGTCTGAAAATAAATAAGGCTCAGTCGATGCCTAAATACAAAAAATTGGAAAACGGTAGCAAATAAGCATGACCTTTAAAATGCGGTAATCTGATTGATCAATCAATATCACTACAGTTCTCGAAGTGAAATGTGATAATGTCCCCTTACATTACATTTAAATAATTATTACTGATATCTTGAAACAAATGCATCTTTGCAAACATAAGATATTCTTTACACTGCAAAATATGCACATGTAAGGGTGCATGTAACACACTCTCTGTCGTCTCTTGCCATCGTTCTAATGGGATTACGCCAACTAGCAGCATCCCATAGGTGTGTGGGTTACAGTTTTAGCAGTATAAGCAAAACAGTGTTTTTTTTTTTTTATATCTATAATAGCCACACTGCACTTTTCATGCAGTATGGATATTAAACATATCAGATGTAAATAAGGGCTTATTAAATACTATAGCGATAATTTCCTATTAAGCATGCAATTAGGCTAATTGCAAATTAAATCATGGACACTAATGTAAAGTGTGACCAGGAATTTTATATTAGCATTAGACAGACACAGACTAGTTTTCACATGTATAATTACAAAGATTTTAAATAACAGTAATGCTTCATTTTGCTGTAAATACAGCATGGGTTACATTTAGACAAGGGTTAAATTAAAATAGATGTTAACCCACAAGTTGAACTTTTTTTATGTTTTTTGATGCATGGGAGAATTGTAAGTGATTGTATTAAATCAAAATGTCATGGTTTTACATTTTGTAATTTCATTTATAAATTGAAATGATATTAGGTGGTCAAAATAATGGTTTGCTATTTTATGTTAGTGCATTTTTCATGCATTTAATGTACCATTTTGTGTTTTATAATTGATCTACTGTATTAAATTTAGCTGAAAATTCTCGAAATAGCTTTCAGTAAGGTTTCAAGTGTGACAACTTACCTTCACAGAGTGTAAATTGCAATTGGGGAGTGTTTTAAATCAGCTGCATTTTATTTTATTTATTGTTTATGTTAATATATGTTCTACAGCTTTTCTTAATCATGACTTTAAGAGACACAGAATCTGACTGTCAAAACCAAACCAGTTCCAATATTCGCAGGAGTCATACCACACTTTGCTGAAATGCTTAACGCAGAAATTCTACTGCTATAAAATAAGTGTTTGGAAATGTTGTAGGCAAGCTGATGCTTCTGTCAGGGGTGTAACAGCAGCGTTGACCTTCTCGATACGCCACGGAGAATGCGCGAGGAATTTTAATACACAGTAGGCTATCATGCATTTAGGAAGCACAATAGGCAGGTACTCGACACACGCTGCTTTCATCCTGCATCATGCATACGCGCAGAGGGCACGAAAGATGGGACAAAGTTTGGCGCAGTGATTATAATAAACGACGGGTCACGCGCACAAAACTCCCGTTACAAACGCGCGTGCAGCCAGAGAATCGGACAATGAACCGCGAATGTGACCCATGGACGCATGCATGCTCTCACACATCCTCCCCGGGTCTGACCCCGGCACACGCACACACGCGAGACCCCCGTGCCCACCGGACACCAGCGGCTCGCGCGACCGGCTGGCTCATCTCTGGACGTTTAACAGGAGGATCTATTTTTGCCATCCGATGTCACAACAAATTAAGAGATCTGGATTGGGCGACGTGCCCTGTCTTTGTTCCGTTCTGCAAAGAACGTTCAATTTTCTGCCGTTGCACAAATGCAATCGGCAAATGAGACCTTTTGTTACCCCAATAGTATTTGGATGATGCATAATCATCATCAAAGACGTGATATACGCTTTAATATACGCAGAAATGCACATTGTACTATCTCTCCCAGTGTTCTTATATTACCGGGGTCTCAGACACAAACACAATGATGGAACACTCTTAAAATAAAGGTTCCTCATATAATCGTTTTGGTTACACCGGGTTTTTGAGAAATTGTTCTTGAGCAAATTGAGTCTTTAGAGATTAAAACACACATTAATAGGTTTATCAGATTGTTTTCTGGGTTCATTAAAGCACCAGAACATGATGGTTTTCCAAAGAACTAGTGAATAAAAAGTTCTCATTGAACTTAAAAAGGCTATATTAGACTGTAAAACCCTCTTTGTTCTGACTGGAACCTTTATTTTTATTTTCAAGAGTTGTCTGTCTGA